>BCLG01000188.1:151157-175524 GCA_001602295.1 Zoysia matrella
TTTTATCGAAAGTACTCTACATTTATTTTTTCCAAAACGCTCTACATGCTTATAGAGTACGTCCAAATGAAACTTAAGATTAATTAAATCATTTATGAAAATAATCTATAGTGATCAGGATGCATGTTGATATATATATTACTTTTAGTATGTGAAATATGAGGATTACTACTCAAACGCACACGAGATCTCCCATGCGGAAAGCAAGAGATGGACATGAAAATAGTTTGGTGATCATTTGTGCAGAAGATAATTAATACTACTGCAATGGTGATTAAGTATATTTGACAAGCAATCAAAGTACTATGTAGGTCATTGATGAGTAAATAATTTCTTTGTTGCATTTTATGTTACATTTTTTCTCTATAGTGATACCGTAACATTAAAATGAACTGACCGTATATATGAACAATAAAAGAGCAGTAGTCCTAGCAAAGTGCATGTCATTGAACATAAGATATGTATTTATATACGGTGAAGCATGGTTAACATAAATTAACAGTCTTATTACTTAATTAATCTCATGGTGCAGTGTGCAATTTTTGGAAGGCCTTGGGCCAAGTACTTGAAAGATCTCACTCCAATGCCTTGATCGACATGGTCAGATCCAAAGTACTCAGCCCCCGAGCGGCCGCCTTGCTGCTGCTACCTATCTCGGCTTCTAACCTCCTGGCATCCCCGCCACTGCCCTCGCCACCGCTGTCGCCACCCCGGAGTGACAGCGAGAACGAGAGTGGCGGCATCTTATCAGTATCCACCTCCTGCTCACTCAACGCAACTTTTCTCTTCTTGGCCTTCTCAGCTTCTGCTCCCTCGTTGGGGCTCAAGCTTAGCTGCAGGTCCGGCGCCCAGCCGTTCACCTCCATCGATGTCTTTGGCCTCTTTGTCCCAGTCGCGGTGTGCATCTCGTCGATCACTTTGTTTGGAGACTTGGGCTCAAGGTTCTTCTGCAACTCCATGCCCAGCACAATCAGTACATTATCATGATCCATGGTAAGTTAGTTGCAAATGAACGTGTCATCAATGGTACTGTATATATTATTGGTATAGACAACGACATTTACCTCGAGCCGAGTACCAAGGGCTTCACTTGTCACCACAGGATCTGATGAAGTAGTGTTCGTGTCGAAGTGGTAGCCGTTGCTGCCGCCGGCGCATCTCCGTCTAGACAGAAAATGGTGATTTTCCAGCGCAAACCCCGTGGAAGAAGATGCCGATATTGTCCTAGACAGAGGCCGAGGGCTGCTGCCATCCCAATTGCTACTTCTATTGGCAGCACCGGTAACTGCGGATGGATTGGAGGCGATAGCATCCCGGACGTCGAACAAGTGCGACGTGGGCTTGCCGTCCTTCCTGAAGATCATATTGTGGATTAGCCCTTTCGCCGGACCATGATCAGTAATGGCTCCAACCCTCGTGGTGGCCGCATGATGGTTGAACATCAACTCTTGATTCCTATAGATAATCAAGAGGTTAGGGTTTTGCATGACCTCTGGGAGATCAAAAGTTGAGGATGCTTGATGCCTGGTGTCTTATTCGGCTTAATTTGGTTTCGTACCTGAGGCTACTGTAGTTCTTGAAGTCGAACGTTCGCATTGTGGGCTGCCGGTGCTGGAAGAGTCCGTAAATCCTGCTGGCGTCCGGCGAGACGCCATTTCTTGACCCAAAGAAGCCGCTGTTCTGGAGCAGGCTGGAGGAGAGCGCTGAGCCGGGTTCTCGCTGGAGGAACATGTCGCGGAAACGCGGGTCCCCTCTCCTCATGCGGAAGTCCATGGGAGAGAAAACTGCCAAAATTAAGCAGCTTAGGTTAAGGAAATGATCTCGATGGCGTTTTCGATGAATGCTGCGCTGTGGGCGAGACGTTTTATTAAAACGGGGGGGGGGGGGGGGGGGGGGGGGGGAGAAGAGAATTGAGATGTGTGAACCTGAAGAGATGCCTGCAGCCCTCTCGTGCCCGGACTCGTGGTCCAGCTTCTTGCTTCTGTACATCTGAAAAGTCGAAACGGATGAACAGAAGAAGGGTGATTAGCCCAACGCTTGCTATGTGAATGGCGAGCTAGCAGCGCAACAACTTAGTCATGAGAAGAAGGCCTGTTCCTAGTCTGCTTTACCTGCAAGTGACTTTTAACATGAGCAATGCTGAGCCCCCTCACGTTCATCATCTGAAGCACCAGCTTTGGGGTAGCTCCTACCGATCAATTGTGAAGAAATTTAGAACAACGATCAACAAAAAACCAACAGCAATTTAATTAACGAAGAAACTTTAACATAAACAAGACCAGCAAATTAAAGTATGTGATTACTTACTCTCTTGGCCCCCCAGTCTCTCCACGGCGTGGACAAACGCCATATGCAGGTCCGGAGTCCACCGGAGCCGTGGGAGCTTGGACCGGTTGTACTGCCTCACCGTCGGCACCCTCTCCCCGCTGCCCTCGGCCTTGCTGCTGCTGTCGTGATCCTTGTTGCTGCCGGAATTGTGGTTGGTGCTGCTGTTGTTGCTTGAACTCCTGCCCCGTCCTGCAACTTCGCTTGTGCTACCTCCGTCATCATCTGCCCGATCCTCGTCGTCGTTCTCGTCGCCGTCGTCGCCGACCTCTCCTTCCTCGCTCCCCTCGGCGAAGCCCTCGTTGAGGTCCAGTACCACAGGTGGTAGAGAGTTCCCGGAAGATCTCTTCTCATCATCTTCAAGGATCTCCACCACCACCTTCTCCTTCACATCCCCCATGCCTTAGCTTGCGCCTCTCTGACGCCCTCTCTCTCCTGCCTCTCTCTTTCTCTCTCTATACAACCATGATAGGATCTGAATGAGGTGTGGTGGAAGCAGGAGCTGGGAAGGAAGAAGAGAGGAATGTGATGGGAATAATAAGGGGGAGGTGAAGAAGAATAAGCAAGCTTGATGTAGGGATAAAATATATGGACGGGGAAATGGACACATTGACTAGTTTTCAACAGTGATATTCCAATCCATGCCTTTTTCTATGCAACGAGGAATTACAGGGTAATACTATTGAAGTGTTGTTGTTTTTAGGTATTGTATAGAGGATGGATGGTGGCTCTGCTAGGAGGGCCGGAGTATGTAGGCGTATTCACGTATATGTGCGAGGGCGGCTAGCTGATTATCAAATTGCCAACTGGCCGTGGGCAAGGAAGCTGGTAACAAAAGAGTTGACACGGCTGACTCCGTGGTGAAAACAAACGAATAGTCTCAACGGCCTTGTCTCATATTAATTGTATGCACAGGTTCATGCTGGCTGCAGCTGATAATTGTTGTTGACACACACTATTCGAATGCGTTTAGAATATTTAAAATTAATGCAACAGAATGAGTTGCGAAAAAAAAAATTACGATTTGAAATTGGGTATACAGTTCCTGTTTCCAGGTTATATATATTATGGAAGGATATGTTACACTTTCAGTAAAGAAAAACATGAGCTACATTTCCCAGTATAACAAAGGGTATGAACTACCCTTATTTGTTTATTTTAAATCGGGTTGTATAGACAACGTCTTTTTAAAGGCACTACTTCGGTATACCTATCTGCTATAGTCTGAGAGCCCAGCCCGAGGTATGCTACTGTTTGGTGTTTTGGGAGGGGGGTGGCTTCGATGTATGGTGTTTAGGCCAACGTCCTAGTTCAAATACATCTTTTTTATTCCTTGCAAGCTGATAGCAGTCTGTTCTTTAGGGGCACTAAATTAAATTGAGTAATCGGCACCACATAGAAATCTAGCATTTTATTATTATCTAGCTTACTATATGACTTAAAATGTCATGGGATTCTAAACGATTTTGGCAGAACAACAGTTTACTTAAATGGTAGTATATCGGCAAATAATTTACAATGTGTAATATACATACGATTTTTTTCTAGAGTATTACCCAGCTTTTAATAAATCTTCAAGTTGATAAGGTCATCGTCACAGGCGTTCACAAGTCAAACGACTTCCTTAACACGCATTTGCTCCCTATATGAAGAATAATATTATTACGACTGAATCAGCAAAGATCTTGACTGATCAACTCGGAATGAAACTGTAGTTGACTCAGGTCCGTAAAACTTACATGGTCAAAGAAGCAGGTTAATATATATCGAAACAAATTTATTAGATATATTACCTCATGACGTTAAGTTGATGGATCCATCTGCTGGTTGATGTTGAAAGTTGAATATGTTCTACACGCACTTTCTCAGCGTCCTTTAATTGCAGGGGCGCGTCAGATTTAAATGGCTAAGGATTTTGGACTGCAGCTGACGCGTGTGATTCCATTGATTATTTTTCAGCAAGCCATTTTCAGTGTCCACTAGCTAGCCACGGTTTCAAAGTGTTATCGATAGGACAACAATTCTAGTTCAGTGAATTACAGTGCTTTATTAATAATAACAATTTAGAAACGGAGAGAGCAGTCATCTTATGTTACTCCATTTCTTTTATATTGCTGAATATTATATAGGCTATGCAATATAAGAGAAATGGAATACCATTGGTGCATCATGTGTCTGTATTACTGTCCAAATATTCGCTATTAGATGTGAAACGTGATGACCAAAATATTTAGCACAGTTAGACTTTCTATATATGCCAAATTTATTAACATATATGGATATTGCCGGTTTTAGTTTGGTCAACCACTTTGAGATTTCAAGACTTCGTCAAATATGTCACGAACCGATCAGATCCCTACTTGTCTATGCTACTATTAAGTCTCTGAGCAAGCATATATCGTCATCATACGAGAAATATTTGGTACTACTAGTAATTTGTCCCTCACCTGAAATTGTACGATATATATACATGACTTGTTTTTCTTAGAAATGTATACGTCACCAACGCCAGTTTTAGTTGAGCTCTTTTGAGTAAAATATTGTAAAGATCGCCGGGATGGTACAACAGTGTGCTCAGCGTGCAAATAGAATATCAACCATTCAGTAAATGCACGCATTCTATCATGTTCCCATTTTGAGTAGGAAAAAAATGCAACGCTTAATTTTAACATCCAAAAGAAATATACTATATACTATACGTAGATATCCGTACTCTCAACTACCGTATTAGATATTTCCGGTGCTTAATTTCAACATGTAAACGGAATATTAATATAATACAGGTAGATATCCGACTATCAACTGCCGTAATATAGTTGGCGAGTGATCTAGACTTGGGCGATGCCTATTATCCCAAGAACCAATCCTTTGCTGTCCAATCTTGTCACGTAACACCATGCACAGTGCATGCTAGAGAGGTAAGGAAGCTGTAGATATCCATCAATCAAATCGTTGAATCTTTAAGTAGCTTTACAGCATCAAGAAATATCTATCGTTAGAGTCTAATTCCTGAGAATGTTGCTACAAATTAACCAACTTAGTCATAAGGGCTCAGTATACTTGTGAGTACGTACCTACATGACACTGTTGTTTTCTTCAAAAACGTAAAGTACATGAACTGTGTCCAACTTGTCACCACCAGTGACCTGAAGCAAAGATTGTTTGATTCAAAGAAGTTCTCTGTTTCTTTTTCGTTCTTTATTTCTAGGTATATTCTAGCTTGGCAGATCGATAGACGGATCAGTCTTCGTCTGTCCTTGGTGCAAATTAACTTTCACTGCTTAGGACAGCAGGATAGATTAATTCAAGGGGTTAGCTAGTTAGATTCCTGCTGCACGGGGCACGGTGTGATGAGAGCATGCGTTGCCAGCTTCCAGCTACTGATCTTGAAGAGCTCAACTTCGTGGAAGCTGCAGGTTATTCTTTCAGAAAGCGACACCGGCCGCGTTCACGGGCCAGGATTGGGTTCCGGTCCTCTCGAACCACCCGGCCGGCCGGCAACACTGACACAAGTAATACAATTCATCCTGGCCTGGTTTGTCTTTACAAAAAACATATGGAAAAGAAAAACATGAGCGTACAGTTATAGTATTTCGTTATATTTTTCGACAAAAATAATGTGTTCGTACACAGCACTGAGATATTAGCGTCCGGGTAGCTGATCTGAGGCACTCATCGTGTGGATATTAGCGTCGTCCCCGTGACACCACCATAAAACTATGCTTTGTTAGTTGACCTCTGCCTGCCTGCATCCACCATGCATGGTCCCTCTGCTAGCTCGTATGCGTTCGTCGACTTTGAGCACCCACTCGGTCACGGAAATAAAGTTGATTTTAGGTTGGCCAGTTCGTCGTGATATGCATGATCGATGACATTTTCTTTGTTTTGTTCCGGAAATGGGTTCTTGTCAACTCGCGCGGAACTATTCTCTTGCTTGTATAGAACAAATCCGCTTAATTTGCAAGCGTTTGAACAAGAGATATAGTCAGAGTGCTTGGAAATTTCGATGTACCAAAGTCATTTTAACTAGTGATGTTCATATCACCATTCAAAAATTAAGACTTTTAGGATAGTACTGATGTAACGTTTATCAGTACTGATTACTGAATGGTAAACGAAACCATGCCATATGTCAAAATTTCACGTTAAACAACTGTGTATGACACTAAAGGGATGAACAAAATGCAGTTTTGATGTCTCATGTGTCACGATCGAGGCTGCTTCTGGAACGGGATCAGACACTCGATCACACGGCCGCTGGGTCATGCACAGCCTGCGCCTTCACGGATTTCACGCCCCTTTCGCCTCAACCACACCACACGGTGGTCGATCGCTGCAAAAGCAAAGATATGTAAAGGAATTAAGCGGCCCGTGTGTGCGCATGAGCGTGACAACGACGAGCTAGCTATCTACAGCTCCATGTCCTGTGAGCTGAGCTTAACCAGCTAATAAAGCTGTCTACCTTAGTTCACACGGGATGACTTGTGTGAAGGTTGGTATGGTTGTTGACGTTTGTGTTTTAATTTGCCTTTGCTTTGCTCTTGTTTTCGTGATCTCTGTACGGAGGAACTGTTGGACCAAAGTGTGTGTATGGTTAGGAAGAGCTAGCTTTTAAAATTTGTGGTGATCACAGGGGAGAAATATTAATGATAGTCAGCTGATCAAACTTGCTGTAGGACAACGTTATGGAATATTAGTCAAAATAGGTTTACTTATGGTAAAAGTTTCAACCAAAACTCATAGTATTTCAAAACAGTGCATGCACTGTAACAGTGCACATGAACAAGATTTAAGCAATATATTAGGCCAAGAGGGATGCAGATTTAACGGTTATCAACATTGTTAAGCTCAAGAAGAACACCTAACTGTAGATCTCTTACACAGATATGCTTGCAATATTCTTCAATTCATGTTGTGCTGTATATATATTCTGCCTCTTTTTTTCATTTGTCATCACTTGTCACCCTTGTCCCTAAAAAAACTGAGCATGTTGCAGCCCTGATCTTTCAAATGGATCAGCAAGGGACAGTAGCAGGTGTTAGTTGAGTCGTACCTTTAGTCAGTGGAGCGTACCTTTTAGTTGCGACGCGAGATGAAACAATTCCGAAGGAATCCTAGTGAGCTCCAACTCATTCCAAGTTGAACGTGTGTATCACCATCATTACGAACCTAATTTACGTATACAATGTTGTTTAAGCATGTTCTTCCAAGGTCAGGTACAGATCAGATGCATATAATGGGATGCCTTGTAGGGTAGATCAATAATCCAAATTTGTTAGGAACTTGCTTCTTTTATATATCAGAAAATTATATTACAACTTGCACCAATATTTATGAAAATGCACAATGAACCTGGTTAGCATGTGCTAGCCCCATATGGTATAAATGTATCATGCACCCTTTGCGTCTGCATTCACTTTGTTTTGTGTGTCTTACGTTTTCAAATAAATTTCGAACTTCAATACAAAGATGACTAATTTGTTGAGATCAAAGTAGCTAGGCTAGGAAACACCTGCATGAAAAGATTTGGCATCAATGACAATGCGATATTTTATAAGCACTTGGCAGCAGAAAGGCTCAAGTGTCCATGTCGGCTCCACCCATTTTCCCACAGTCCAAGCCATTGCTTTCCTCAACCTCTAGCTCTGAGCTACATTTAGCTCAAAGGCAAGAGGGAATTTTGGACAGCATGTCGGAGGGACAAAACGACAATTCGTTGCATGTTGGATAGCCTTGGGGCTAGAGAAGGTCAACCGTGTGTGGGAATCCCTACACAAGGTGTCAGGATTCGGTGACAGTTTTTTACTTCCGGCCAAATTCTAACCTTGTCGGCACGGTAATCCTGCCAAAACATTGTTCACCGTGGCTTATAAAATGTACTCCTAAACATGTTGTTGTGTGTTATTGCCAAGCTTAATAAAAGTTAATGGAATAAGTATTGGTACAATATCATTGGTAAATTGTTCCTTTAAAAAAAATAGCATAGGTAAATTGTTAGCCAGAGATAAAAATGGGTACATATTGTGGTCTCTAATTCACTATGTTACATATCATGAATGGTCTATGAACGAACTTTATTTTTAAGCTTCATACAATATTTTGTACTACTAAATTAAATATCCAATTAGGGGGAAATAAGATTGAGCACGCGAACCATAATGTGGAAACGGAGATTATGCATGCATAACTAGGATTAATTCCTATGATTAACATAACTGAATGACACATAAATAAATCTCTCTATTTAAAAAAATGATATATATAATCAAGTTGTTGGATCGAGTACCTACATGTGGATACATGTGCAATACCAACAAGCATTCCCCGCGCGACATGGATTTAGGGATTCCAAATGTAGTAGATGACAAACATGTCAGGGCTATTGCTAGTATAAAATACTCTTACTGATCTACTAATGCTATCGCTACTACAAGTTGCTTGGATTACTGCTAGCTACCGTGTTGCCTCAAAGCAGGTAAGCAAACGAGTTTCAAACCTCAGTAAAACGTGCTGTTGAGAATTTGAAGACCAAGCTATGTGCGGAAACTCTCGCTTATACGACTAGTAATGATGATATTAATTATTTGATTATCAATAATGGTGACATGTTCAAAATGTATGTGCAAAAATTTATTTGGACCCTAGCTAAAACCATATACTAGCACACATAATACATGTCGTCTCATGCCAATGATTCAATTTTTTTATGTCATCAATTGCCACACTCCTTAATCTAAATAACTATCTCATTCTTTTAATATTGGTCCTATTGCCAACATTATAAAATTTTAAGCAGAGATAGATAGAAAATGTGACTCCTAAAACTAAATAAATGCTAAAAAAAAAATTAGATAGCTTTACTTTCAAGACATACTCAAACTCATCAAATATACCTATTGCAAATTAATTATCAGTTGAATCATTCAACTTAGTTTGTGTGGCATCTTTTGACAACAGAATACGCCACTTTCTGACTAAGTAGAATAAAAGAGGTGCTACAACAAACAAAAAAAACAGGCTAATAATTAAGTAGAACAGGGACAGACATCCCCAATATAGAGTATAGAGAACAACCATTAGTTAACTAGAAATGTAATGAGGTTTTATCCCACATTGGACTAAATAAAGTAGTGGATGGACCGAATTGTCTAGCTCAGAGACCCTTGTTCGTATCTGAATTAACAAAGCCCCTGTCAGTGCTTGAAGCATCTGTCAGCAGGAGTTGCTCAGCTCTAGTAGTTTCCTCGTGGACCTGGGTGGTGTGCGAGGACTTATGATTCTCTTTCGGAGATTTTATAATCTGTGCATGATCGCTGTTCAGCTGAAGACCCGCCGCAAAGGAAGGCGATATATTCCACTAGATGCAGATCTTCTGCACAATGCGCCTGTGCGCTAGCGGTGGCACCCTCAGCTTTTTCACACTTTTATAGAATCTGGAGGAGATGGTGCCACTGTTAATTAATTTGTAGTTTGTTTTAATTAAGAATGAAATTTGATGGGGTCGACTGGTTGCTGCAAAAGAAATGGGCCAGCAACGTTTGGGTGAGATCGTGCATTGGTTAACCATATAATTTTCGAGTGATGTTACAATGTTCAAAGTGAATCATAGACATCTATTTGATCAGATTTGATAATTAAAAATAAAAAGTATCTTATCAAAGATATCAAATTGGTTGGTTCGATACTAAAAATGATGGACCAATAAATTTCTTAGTTAAAAAACAACCGTCACGTTCTTATCCGCTACTAGTGTTTTGTGCTCTTAACCCGCTACGGTTGCCGATCCTCATTTGCAGTAACTTTCAGATATAATTAAGTTACAATAATCCATGAGGAACCTTGTCTCTTGTATTGGTTACTAATGCTACCCACTGGAGCACTCGTATGTTTGCATATATCACAACGGCTTTGGCGTTGTATCGACAGCAATACCAGACCAAGGTTGAGAGGGCAGGCTCTGAAATGGGCTAAAGGCCCAACAAAAGAGAGCCCAGCGTTGTCATCCTTAGCTAGCACCTAATCACCCTGACAGGCAGAGCACGATGCAGGGCTTTCGTCCTCACGTAATTCAGATACGGACGTTGTTCAGTTCAACAGTTGCAGAAGAGGAAATTCATCATCACCTATTCAGATTAACACTGGCGTAGTTTTTTATTTATTTGAACGAGCACATTGGTGTAGTTGCACCAGCAATTTTCAGAGCCTGAACAGTGGTGGTAATATATTTCAATAAAACATTTCTCAATTATTTACCGTAAGGTTCGATTTGTTGAAACTAAATCCTCTAAGCTATTGGATCTATTTCTAGTTTGTTTTATTAGGTATAATGTAACTATCAGCAAGAGAATATAGTACGCAAATCTAAAAGGAGAGCAAATTTATCTGTTCAGAAACTGTCTTGCTCACTTTTTGAAACATTGTGTGTTCTTTCCTGACATCCACAAATTTTCAGACACCATTGGCACTGGTGCGTATCGCTGTTGATTACACAGGTCTGTTTTCTCTCCATCATACCAATTTTTTTAATAAGCTCATCCACTGAAGCAAAGAGCAAATAGAGAACGGGACGAATTATTGCAAGACTGGAACAAGGATCAACGTGTGCTACTGAATATCAAAATAAAAAGGCATAGATTGCATTTGATCATTTTACTGTACATCATGATTGAGAAGTTCCTTTACAGCAAACATGGTGTCAGTTTCTGATAGCTGCACTAGATACACGCACATCATCTGCCTGAAACCACTAATTCTTAAGAAATTAATCGATGTGGAGAAAATATATGCCTTGGTCTGCTGAGAGCCTTTTTTTCTTCTTATCTGTAGCTTCATTTGGACGTTGATAGGTCTATAGTTTAAGCAATTCTTCAGACATGTGGCTCATATGTACAGCAATGAACTATTGGTTGGCAACTCTCTGAATAATTGTATTATTATCGTCACAGCTGTGCTGGCGTTTCTAGTTCTATCCATATGATTATAGTCGATTATAATAGGGCAATGATACACCAATTTGCAGCTACAGAATGAGTAGTTTGGTAGTATTAAATTAGCAAAGCATATGTCCATGTACAGACTTTCGTACAGAGGCACTGAGGTCATATAAAACAAATTCAGAAGAATTTTATGTAGCTCTTTTTTTTTGTAAGGAACTAAAATGTCTGCAGTGGCGCTTTCAGTTCTGTCCGTATGATTCTTTTTTTTTCTGAACTAAAGTCCTTATGGCTCATTAAAACATGCAATTTTGACTCGTTGTCAACAACGAACAATAAACTCAGTAAGTTTCAGATAGAACACAGTATGGTTCAGGTTGAATGACTAATTGTCTCGTATAGGAAAATAAGGCCATCAGAAAATGATATGATGATCAGCCTATGAGTTTTCCTTTTGGAGAACCCACATACTAGTAGAATACAGCTCTTTCGATGCACAGTCGAAAATGGACCAGTCACTTTCAGCAGGTTGCAGAGAAAAAGTTGTGGTTCCGTTTTGATGCCCAAAAATTTTGGTCAGCTAGCTAGACAACAACACAAATGATAGGACTAGCAGGTAAACGTTTGTGGGGGCCTGTGAATTTATACAATACGTCATACAGCAACAAGGAAAGGCGATAGTGACAAAACGTCCAAACACTGAAACATGTGGTGTAGGCTTTGTTTTGCATCAGATCAGTACAGTGATATTAGTTTCGTCACTTATCTTTTCTGTCATCGAACGACTGGCTCAGGTGCCCCCTTCGCTTCAGCTTGTCTCTTCACTCCAGGAAAGGATAGTTTCTCCAGCTTGCAACAAATTTCCAACCGGGAGAAGTGTACCTGCCTTAGATTCTTTGGCAACATCAGTTTCAGGTCGCTGTGATACTTGGCCGGAAGATATTTTTACCTTTACCAAGCTGATCTTTAACATCAATGCAATTCTTTCGCGAACATGGCCATTGCTAGATAAACTGTGATGTGACTCTTCAAGTTCTAAGATCATTGATTCAATGTCTGTTTTATGTACTCAGCTAGAAAGTGGAAATAGTATAAATGTCTCAGTTTGCACTGCTAATGGTAAGAGAACATGTAAAGAAACAACGACCTATTACCAATACTAGCAAATCAATCTTTAGAACATCAAGAAATTACTAACAACCAAGTGCACTTACAACAGATCATGTTTTCCAAATATAGCACACAACGATGAGAAGCGTACATACTACAGACCTCGCATTCAGCAATAACCTAACAGCAGAAGTGACATGCTGCATCTTTGATCCATCAGTAACACTGTCCAAAATCCTAAAGTAGATGACTGGTAAAAACTTGCAGGAAATAACTTTAAAGATAGTTGAGCCAACCCCTGAAGTTTACAGCTGCCTAGAGCCTTCTCGCCGATCACTCAGACAGAGTCGCCAGCGTGGACGCCGTTCTCGGGCATGCCGTTCACGAGGTCGCGTAAGCCGGGCTTGAGCTCATTGTCGCAGAACTGGCGGTACTCAGCGGTGTCGCCGGCCTTTTTGTACACCTTGACCATGACAAGCTCCGGAGTGAGCTCGAATATCTTGGCGGAGATGATGAGCGCGCCCTTGAGCCCGTTCCGTGTCGCCTCGATGCTCACCTGGTTCTGCTTGGTGCGAGCCGTGAAGCTGACGTGCCCGGCGACCTCCTGCAGCTTGGAGATGATCATGGGAACGGGCGCCGCGGACACGAACGGCATCTTCTCACCCGGCTCGTCGAACAGCCCCGACAGGTCGAAGCTCGGCGAGGACGTGATGATGTCGAACGCATTCAGGCTCTTGGGCCGGCGCATGAGCTGATGGGCCTGGACGGAGGTCGCGCTCTTCTCCAGGGAAGTCAGCGAGGGCGCCGACGCAGAGGTGTGCATGCGGTTGCCGTTGCCACGGTGTTGCGCCACCGGCGATGACAGTTCCTCTGACGAGGTGGCTGACACGGTGGAGTCATCATCGGAGTCCGAGTCCCTATCCGCGTACTCGCCGAGCCTGCGTGGACGTTCGTCGTTGCCGATGTAGAAATTGATCTCCTTGAAGCCCCTTCTGAACCACGCCGTCTGCTTGATCTGCTGTATGCTGATTCGGCGAGCGGGGTTGGGGCAGAGAAGGCCGCGGATGAGGCGAACGAGGCAGCTACTGAAGGACGCTGGGCACTGGTACTCGCAGCGGTAGATCATGCGGTACAGGGCGTTGTCGTCCGATTTGTTACAGAAGGGCAGGCGGCCGGCGACGAGCACGTAGAGGACGACGCCGCAGGCCCAGACGTCGGCTATGGCACCGTCGTAACCCCTGCGCGTGAGCACCTCGGGCGCGATGTACATGGGCGTCCCGCAGACGGTGTGGAGCAACTCCTGCCTCTTGGTGTCGGCGAGGGCGGAGAGGCCGAAGTCCGCGACCTTGATGTCGCCCTTGTCGTCGACGAGGATATTCTCGGGCTTGATGTCCCGGTGGTACACGCCGTGCGAGTGGCAGTACTCGAGCGCCGACACGAGCTGCTGGAAGACGCGGCGGGCGACGGGCTCGCAGACGCCGCGGCCGTTAACCAGGTAGTCGAGGAGCGAGCCGCCGTTGACGAACTCTATGACGAGGAAGATGCGCTTCTTGTTGGCCATCACCTCGTGGAGGCGCACGACGTTGGGGTGGCGCACGCGGCGCATGACGTCGATCTCGCTCATGATCTGCTGCTGCGCGGCGCCGGACCGGGCCAGATGGTCCTTGTCCATGACCTTGATGGCAACCTCCTCGCCGGACCGGACGTTCCGCGCCTTGTACACCTTGGCGAAGCTGCCTTTGCCGAGCAGTTTCCCGATCTCGTATCGCTCCATCAGCAACGGAGGAGGCTCCTCCTTCCCCGCGCTCGGCATCTTGCCGAGGCAGCCGTCACCCAGGCCGCCGCCGGTCGCGTGGAGTCCTCTCCTAGAGCTCCCGCGCCCGGCGCGCGACGAGGCTCCAGCCAGAGAAACAACGGAGGGGTACAAACAAGAAACAACGAACCCCCCCAACCGAAGGCTTAAAAACACCTCCCAACGGAAGAAACAATTCGCTAATCCCGGTATCTCTGTGTCTCCTTCTTAACTCCTTAAGCACAGTTTTTTTATATATATTTAATAAAACATTCTTAACAAAAATAATTATATTAAATGCATACGAGAAAATACATTTAGAGTTATTTTTTTTATAAATTCGACAGATTAAATCTCTCTTACAAATTTTACAAATTTAACAGGTAACTTTTTTGGATCTCTCCTTTTTTATGAGCCCACGAAAACCATTTTTTGTTAACAAAAAATATAAATGCGTCCTTAGTTTGTTTCATTGTACACATCCGGCTAGATGAAAAAACAAAGGAATGAAAATCGTTGAAACAGCCAAGACTACCCATCGCCACTTTCCACGGGGTACCCTTGTTGAGGTCACCGCCGGGGTAGAGCGAACGTGTATTTTACTACTATAACTATTAATATTAACTTAAAAATATTCAAAATCTTATTACATGTCAATAAATATTTGATATATATAAAGTATTAACCTAAAAATAATATATTAATATTAACTAAGTACTTCTGGATTTTTCAGATCAAATTTTAGATGTACCGAATGCTACTGTTTAAGAAAAATATTAACTTTAAAAATAATATATCTCTACTCTTTAAAAAAGAGCACAGTTTTTCTTTTCTACGTATACTCGCTAAAACGTCCCAACAGATATGGTTACATTATATGCAAACAAAAAATACACACAGAGTTGTTTTTTTTTACAATTTCAAAAGATTAAATTTCTCTTCAGACACCTCTTACAAATGTAACGATTAATCTATTTTGGATCTCACTTTCTGTAGGTCCACAAAAATCATTATTTGTTAACAAAAAATATAAATCCGTCCTTAGTTTGTTTAATTGTACACATCCGGCTAGATGAAAAAACAAACGAAAACTGAAAGTTGTTGAAACAGACAAGACTGCCCATCGCCACTTTCCATGGGGCAAATGCGTACCCTTGTTGAGGTCACCGCCGGGGTAGAGCTAACGAGTATTTACTACTATAACTATTAATATTAACTTAAAAATATTCAAAATTTTATTATGTGTCAATAAATAATTGATATATATATATATATAAAGTATTAACCTAAAAATAATACTCCTATATTAATATTAACTAAGTTTTTTCGAATCTTTCAGATCTAAAATACAATTTTTAGTTGTACGGAATGCTACTGTCAAAAAAATATTAACTTAAAAAATAATATATTAATATTAAAATTTGAAGTTTCTCATTTTGCACCTTAAAAGGTTAATGTATCATAACTAAAACTTGATGTGCTTTAAAAATTTCTGAACTAATATAAGTATATTCTCTTTATCTTTATTATTTTAGTACTTTAATATTTGTAGCAAAAATTTAATTTTGAGTATATTTTCTTTGTGCACATGTATCAATATGCATTATAATCAAAATAATAGACTTATTTTAATATTATACATAAAATAATAAAGAAAAAAATACTCACAGTAGGAATTTGATCGACTATTTTAATATTATGTGTTATTTTGATCATAATGCATATTGATATATGTGCAGAATGAGAATATACTTAAGATTAAATTTTTGCTACAATTCTTGAAAAACCAAGATAATGAGTGGAAAAAAATATACCTATATTTATTACAGCATTTTTAAAGCGCATCAAGTTTTAAATACGATGCATGTAAACTTTATTCTTTTATGATCATAAAAAATAAAAATTTTCAAATTTTAATGTTAATATATTTTTTTAGACGGTAACTTTATCACAGGCATCCAGAGTAGTCACTAGAAGTGTCGCTCCGTTCCTCCCAAAACAAACGTCCTTTTTTACTTTTAAAAATAAATATTCATCTTATTCAAAATTTAAGAAAATATAAAACTGTCGACGTCCGAACTCATAGTTCGAAATTGACAGATATTATAAAAAAGGTCAAATCCGTAAGTAGCATGAAACTAAAGAGGACTGACATGTAGGATTTTGATTGGTTCGACTATCTTAAAGAATACCAACTTTACCTTCAGTGAATATGTGTACTTTTGGTCTAAAATTAGATGTTTTATCCTGTTAGGTAGATTATATATTTATAAGAGGGAGCAATTTTCTCGTGGTAATGATAATTAACCACGGCGTAATACTGGTAACGTCTATTCCTAATTATAAAAGCTATAATGATGCTTTAAATGCCGCGTCGGGGCTTTGTGGCGTCATGGATAGCCGTTCCACCGGCGGTTGCTCCTAACTGGGCTAAGGCCTATAAAGCTCTTCGGAAATTTGTAGTTTCGGTCTACACCTGTTTGGGAGGCGAAAATTGAAGCATCGATAAAAACAAATAATCTTCATATATTTTTATAATAAAATAAATAATATTTTCATAATTTTTTAAGTTAATGTATAGAACGAGATTTATTCTGGGATGAAGGAAGTAGTATCAATTTCAAAATATCCACGTCTCATCACTTCAGCATTTAAAACTTGCATCACAAAATATGTCATTCCTATTTACAATATACTCTCTCCGTTTTTAAATTGATATCACCGTTGACTTCTAACATCAATTTGACTATTCTTTTTATTAAAAAAATATGATAAATTTCATATACTTTGTTATAATTTGATGTATCATCAAATGTGTTTGAAATGTAACTTATAATTTTACATATTTGAAATAATTTTTGAATAAAAAGAATAATCAAAATTGATGTTAGAAATCAATGACAACATCAATTTAGAAACAGATAGATTAATTCTCTACATCTCTCCTTATCCCTTTTTAATATCTTGTCTAACTTATAAAAAGTCATGGTTTATAGGACGGAGGTAGTAACAAATAAAAATAAAAAAATGAAGTCCTGTGATAAAGGGATAAATCTACTTTACTCTCTCAACTATTGATGTTAGCTCGCTTTACCTCTTCAACTACAAAATCAAATACTTTACACCTCGAACTACTTAAAATTGTCTAGATAGTTGGTTTTGCTTACGTGACAGTACACATAGACAATGACATGGCATTGTAGCGTTGTATTATTTTTTATTATCTTATTTATTTTTGCTCACACTCGCACTCGATACTAAAAGTACTCTTCATAATCTTCTTCATAATATAAATCTGAAATATACATCTCCACTTAATTACAGGCACTCATTCAGAGACTCAATCAATTAATTTTTCTCAATAAAAAAATAAAACATGTCAAAAAAAATTTCTGAATTGTTATCGCTGATACTTACACTTTGAGAGTTATTCAAATGGTTTTAAATAGTTCAAATGTAAAGTATTCGATTTTATAGTTGAGTGGGTGGAGTAGACTAACAATAATAGTTGATAGAGTAAAATAGACTTATCTCTTTATAAAAGTGTATTTTTTTTATTAAACAATAAGAAATTAAGACTCTTTTTTATGTCAGAAATTAATTTTTTATTAACCAATTCAGAGGACCAGATCCTGTTAAGACAGGCCCATTTTAGCGGTTGCTGTGTGTTACGCCATTCCTGACAGCCGGGCCGCGGGTATGTTCATGTCCATGAAAACGCCATTGACCGTCTGGACTTTGGACATCTCTTCCCCAGTTCCAAAGTGAGCTTCTTCAGACACCATTTCGGCCAACAATTTTACTCTCTTCGTTATTAAATTAATGTTACCGTAGATTTCTAACTATTTATTTTATTAAAAGAATTATTTGAAATACTTAAAATTTTAAGTTATGATCAAATAACTTTAAAGATGAATCAAACTATAACAAAATATATGATATTTATAAAAAGTTTTTAATAAAACAAATACTCAAAATTGATGTTAAAAATCAATAGCGACAACAATTTAAAAACAGAGAAAGTACGCGGGCAACACTGTAAACTGAGAAAGGCAAGCTACATATTTGACAAATTTAGGCCTTCTTTAGAGCGCAGGAATTTTACATAAACCTCACAGAAATTTAAAGTAATCCATTTAATTTCAAAAAAAAAAAACGAAAAAAAGAAAAAAATTTCCGCATTTTAAAGGAGGCCTTATATTCTAAAAGAGGGCTTATGCAGGAATGGACAAAACAAGTAAAACTCATCTTTGTAAAAGCTGCGCTTTTATAGTAGCACTGTTGAACTCAAAATTGTACTAGTATCGCCTTTCCTGCCGTATATCCTCGAGCTAGCCAGTCCAAACAACTCGAACAACTTATGCACAAAAGAATGGAACAGAACAGTCCTACGATCGATCCCAACTAAAGCTACGACCTTGAGCATGTCAGAAGCCGACGCTGCCATCGCCGGTGGCCCTGCACATGCACCCGGGCGTCCGGGGCTGCCGGTACACGCTCCGGCCCCGCGGTCGCGGGCTCACACGCTTGTACTCCTCCACCATCTGCCTCACCCTCCTCTGGAACCCGCCCCACGCGATGCTTCCTTCCTCGGAGAGGACCTGCGCGTACCGCTTCCGGTTCGGATGCAGCGTCGGCGCGCGGCCCCTGCCGTGGTAGATGCGGAAGCCGGACACCAGCGACGACAGCTGGCTGCCGGAGTCCGTCACCGCGAACACGTCCGCCGAGGCGCACGCGATGAAGTCCAACGCCGCGAGCTGCAATGTGCGTGACAACGGCGGCTTGATCAGTTGCGGCCACCACGGAGGGGTGGAACAGAGCAAGTGCGTGTTGTTTGCTAAAATTTATTAGGACAGAGTCTTTGACGATCTTTACCTGTGAGGAAAAGTTCTTGAACGGTTCGAGCTCGTCGCCGGTGAGGACGTCCTCTTTGGTGACCAGGTTCGGGTAGAGCCGCGTCAGTGGCCGCAACCGCGGCGCGCCGCCGTATATCTGCGACCCGGCGACGTAGATGAACGTCCGGCGGTCGTAGCCGAGCGCGGAGAGGACGAGGCCCGCTTCCTCCGGCGTCAGCGGGCACCTCCCCAGGCTACGCTGCTCCTCCGGCGACACCGTCCTACACGTACAGCACGCAACGATGGGGTCAGACGATGAAATGCAGCACGCGGCCGGCGCTTGGAAAAAGAATTCAAGACGGTCAAGAAGCAACGCTCAGTACTGAGGGAAGCAACAGGCAGACAATGGCGCGGACGTACGTGTTCCGGAGGCGCATCGCGAGGGTCGGGAAGTGCGTCTCCCTGTACGCCTGCAGCTCCCTCCTCTCCTCCTCGCCGCCGCCGAATTCGCAGAGGGAGTAGGCCACCATGTCCTGCTCGAACCTCATGTGCAGGGCGAGGTACCTGTTCGGCGCGGCGGCGGCGGCGTCGTGGTTCTCAGCGAAGGCCGGATCGAGCATGTTGTTCCCGAACAGCTGCTTGTCCATCTCCGTCTGCATCGAGCTCACCCTGCGCAGCCGCTGGACCAGCAGGGACCCGGCTTGCTGGAGCTCAGGGACGAACTTAAGTGCGTGGAAGTTGCATCTACATCTCAGCCTCTGAAAAATGTGATCCATCGTGGTTAAGAAACAGAGCATACACTCTTCACCTGAGAAAAGGGGGTGGAAGACAGATCGTTACCTGGAAATGGACTGGAACTGAATCGAAGCCGAGCCGGTTTCCGAACCCGAGGAAATGGACAACACCATTCTGTTGCAGAATCGGTAGTACTGATTCGACGAATTCAGACGGTTCGGCCTCTTTGGAGATGTCCATATCAGTGACCTGTGACAGGGGCAACAGTGAAATTGAGCAATGGATGTACAGTATGTGGTAAACTAATTCAAATTTGTGCCTGAAATTCTGCAACATGTTTGAGGCACCAACCTGGCTGCCAATTGCTTCGAGATCTAACGACTGAAGGCGTGGCGGTAGTTCCTTCACAATCCTCACATCATTCTTCAAGTAGTTGATGAAGTAGTCTTCCTGATAGATGTCACCGAACTGACTGGTTCAAACAAAAGGTTTGCCAATGCAGAAAGCATCAGAACTAGTAGACAGTCTCAAACAACACTTCAGTTTTTTCCGTTGCATCATCAGTTTACAGTAGCAGTACTGCTACTACTAACCTTGTGTCTTTCCACACGCTGCTGTAAAGGAACCGGGGGACAACTAGCGTGGCATTGAGCAGGGCAGCAACGACGACAGCATTGCACACCTGAAAGACGATATTTTTTCAGCTACTGAATTTGTATCTTGAAGTCGAAATCAGCTTGTGAGAGCACTTGAGCACGGAGTCCTTACAGCCACACGCTGCTGGTTTAGACCGCCGTTTGCGCTGACCAGTATGAACCCGTTGCTGTTCTCTTCTGGCTCTGTAGAGGACAAATAACACAGTGTCATCATCGTTCACAATGTGAAATTGAAGGTGTAAAGCAAATTTGAAATGCGGCAGAGAATTCATATGTTTTGTCAGCGAGATTGCAGCAGCTGCTTGAACAAAGTAGTGCTATAACAATAACCTTCATCATCCAAACTGTGCTTAGCAGCACAGGGTTTCCATTTACGCGCTTGCTTGTACGGCTCCTCCCACAGCGCGAAATCCTGAGATTCAGAGCCGTTCTGCACTGGCAGGGAGGGGAATGGCAACATGAGTAAAGGTGAATATATTGCAGAAAGTAGTACAATAAACTTGTGCAGTCATCAAGTTCATTCACCTTTGCAACAGCTGATTGGGCCATCCGCAGAAGCCTGCCGTGCATTACCCGCTCCGCTGGTTCCTTCCGCACAATGTTTTCCTTAAGCTCCTTCATCAAGAACAAAGTCAGCACAGCACGCAAGGATCGCAGATGGCTGCTAACAAATGGCAACAAATCGAACAGCGATCGGCCATAGACGCTCGAGAGCTCCGGATGACCAGCCGATGTTTTTGTTTCTGAAGAAGATAAATGACAAAATTACCTGGAGCCCCCTGAAGTTGTTCCTTGATGAGATGGCTGCGTTCCTGAACTGCACCTGGTGCACGGCGGACATGGCAAGCGAGGCGGCTAGGAGGAGGCAGCCCATGAGCCCGACGACGGCCGCGAAGACCCTGAGGTGCCAGGCCGTGACGCCGCGCGCGGCCGGCTGCTTCCCCTGCTGCTGCTGGTGCCGCGTCCTGCTGCCTATGTTGGTCGCGGCCACCCTGCCGCTCCCGGCCGTCGCCACCGCCGAAGAAGAAACGACGCTGTCCATCTCCGCGCGCCCCTGGATCACCGCGGCATCGCTCGTCGAGCAGATGATACGCTAGCTTGCCGTGCAGGCTGGGACAACCTGGACTCTTGAGGTCTTCTCCTCGACTCAGAGGAGCACGTCAACCACAGCCCCAGACCCCGCCTGGCGCTTGCTTGCTTTCTTGACCCGTTAGTTGATTGATGGGCAACGCGCCCGTCGGGGGCGCGCGATCTGATCGCGCGGCGTCGGCGCGGATTATAGAAGACGGGCGGTGGTAGGTCAAACGAGGCGGGAGACGAGCGTGCATAGCTGCTGCAGGAGAAGGTTCCGTTTTCCACCCTGTCTCGATCGGTGTAACTACCGCCGTGGCGGATGCGGTGGCAGGGCGTCCTCGGCGCGATCGATCGTTAAACAACTCGGAGATGGAGAGCCATCGAGGCGGAGTAGAATATTTGGGTCCGGGGCATCGGAGTAGGTGTGGGTGGGAGGGAGCGTCACCTAACGTGAGAGGGACTCGCCCGGCCGCCCGGGATGGCAAGGTATGATTCGTTGTCACGCAGGATTAGCTTGGTTAGATCGAGTTTTTTTTGGGATCAGGTGTTCCAGGCGTACAGGTGAAGGGAAGGTGTGGTGCGGTGCGGTGGCAGGGGCGGGTTGATTGGGGATTTCCTGTTGGGCGATTGCAGAAGCTGCTGGTGCGCACAGGTTGGTTGGAGTGGGTAGCCGGCAGGGCTCCTGCGCCTGATCCCAGCCGCATTGCTTTTCTTATTTAATAATAAATTTTGTCATATTTGATCTTAACCACTCGTTACAGAATTAACGTTGAGTAATAATTATATGATTTATGGTATTACTTTTTTAATAAATTAGTATAATTTAAGTAAAAAATAATTTTAAATTATGAAACATTGATTATATAATAAATAAATAGAATTGAATATAGTAAAATTTGTCACACAAAGACAAAATAAGAGGATCCCAAGGGGGGACCATGGTGGCCGCTTGCATTTGTTCTTATAATATGTCCCGCATGACATTGTTTTCAATCTATTTTGTGATAGCCATACAAGGCTAATTCGCAATTCGCACATGGGACTGCCTACTGCACGTGTCAGTATGCGGCGAAGCTAGAAGCCGCTGGGTGCCGGTGCACCAAGGAAGCTATACCTAGCTTCGCTAGTGGTTCTAAGCTAAAGGTATTGTTCTAGCGTCAACAATTTAAGGCTATATTTATTTCAGCTTGTTAGCTGATTTTTTCCGCTGAAAAAAACTACAAAGTTAAAAGTTAAAACAAATAAGATTTTAAAAAACTTGTTTTTGAAAAGTTGAGAAGTAAGTTTTTGATGAAATAAACTAAAAGTTGAAAACTACATTTTTAATTGCTTTTTTGACTTTTAGTGTGCTGATAACTTAAAAATATATTAAAAAGTTAACTTTCAAATTTTATCAAACTACTTTTTCAACTAGTTACTAATTAGCTTTTATAAAAGCATGATAGCAAAAGTTCAAACAAATAAACCCTAAGTTTAGAGGAAATACAAGATATTTTACAGATAAGATAATTTTTATAGTTAATTTGTTATAGATGAAGGATTGGTGATTAAAGATACAATAAGAATTATAGCAGTCTTTTACCGTGGCGGGATCCTTTAATGTCGATCACCGTTGCTGACGCGTGGGACTAAGGTCTATGCTACAGTGATGAGAATGAATGTCAGAGATCCACGTCTCTTTTACCTTACGAAATTACTCTCTCCAATTTTTAAAATTTTATTGTTATGTATTTTATCATTAGTAGTATTTAAATCACAACAAAAAATTTTGCACATTAAAATAATTTTTTTAAAAAATAAATAGTAAAATTAATGTTACATGTAAACAGTATCAATAACTTAAAATCAAATTAGTATTATTTATAGTAAAATCCCTATATAACTGAGTAAGTAACCACTACCGACAGCTCAAAAAACTTTCGCATGATAAAGTGGCCTAAACCAAAAAGGCACCCTCATCACGAGACGTGCTTAGCCCGTGACAGAGCTCCAAAAATGTTTGGTGAAGTGATAGCGCAGCAGCGACTTGCGAACTAACTTCCCTTTCTTCTTCTTTTTCTCTTTGAAAAAAAAAATGACTAACTTCCTGGTTGGGTCGTCTTCCGAAATTCCAATTGCTATCAATCCCATGGACTGGGGATGCGATTAGCTGCCGCGTACGGCGGAAAAAATGTGGTGTCCGACCACCCTACCGCCAGGCCGATTAGTTTTCGTTAGCTTCCGACGTAGGCCGAATTATATTGTTTCGTACTTTTTTCTAGCTGAGCCCAGGACGTTGAAAAAGGTAAAATATGATGTTGGATCAAATTCTAGTATTTTAGAATTTTTCGTTTGCTACCGTTTAACTTTTTATGACACATAGTGCTAAGTAAAACAAATAGTAACTACAATATGCATTTGCAATCACAAAAATTTTATAAGAAAAATTAATTCATAATATAGTAAAAATTGGAATACTATATACATCCCTAATTAATTATCATATAGTTTATTATTTAGTTATCATTTTCACTTACCGATACAAATTTCTCTATCCCTAATATACCTCTGTCCTTCTCATTTTTACATCTTAACTTTTTTATTCTTCTTAACTCTCGTAAGCACACCCAAGATGACAAGTAAATAGAAGCAGAGGGAGTACAATTTTTTAATATGAGAAAAATAAACATAATCTTTACTATTAAGAAATGAACATGACTTCAAAAAAAATATCTTCAGTAATTCCAAATGAAAATATTTAGAAAAAAGAACAGAAAATCATATAGCTACTAAAATATAGCGACAATACTACTTTCATAAGGTACTTCCTCTGAATTTCTAATACCATTTATTTATAAAGTACTAAATAAAAATATTTCTATTTACCAACTAAATTTTCTAATTGAAATAGTGCTAAAAATATTCAAA
>BCLG01000188.1:175534-188694 GCA_001602295.1 Zoysia matrella
ATATTTTAAAAACAGGATGATGAAAAAAATTAGTGCACTATATTTTAATGAAAAATATAGTAATTTCTTTTGAAAACTTACTTTTACAAATAAAAAAGAGAAATACTAAACTGTACAACTATAGGAAAAATTACTAAACTTCAAAGATTCAGTTTTCTGGTAGTGAATATAAAATTCTCCAAGAATAAAAGTCAATTGTTCCATTAGTAAGATTTTATTGTTCTATAGTAAGTATAATTTGTTCCAGCCATAAAATTCAATTGTTGCAATAGTAAGATCTAGTTGTTCTAAGTAGTAAAATTAATTGTTTTACTCATAAAATTCAATTGTTCTAGGAGAGAAATAAATCGTTCCAGCAATAAAAATAAAATATTCAAAATATTTTGATGAGTGTAATTAAAAAAGAAATCCAAAATTGAAAAATGAAAAGAAAAAAATAAACAGAAAATAAAAATATTTTAAAAAGTGTCATAAAATGTGAAAAGAACAGAAAAATAAATAGGTGACTAAAAAACAATCCGCCATCTGATAGCATGGAAAAAAAAAGAAGATAGACAGCCCACTAGCTAACCGAAAGCACGCAGCATGGAGCAAGAAAAAAGCCCACATAACCGAGCCAGCTCACCAGCGCACAGGCTACACAGCCCACGTGCAAAATGGTCGGAGCGTTACGTGGACAGGCTCCCTCAGATTCCTGATGGACTGTCCCGTTACGTGGGCAGGCACCCGCGCGATAAGAAGACCCAGCCCATCTGAGGTGAGGCTGCAGCAGCCCACGGCAAGCGTTTCCAAAGAACCTCTTGTCCCCCATTTCCAGCGTCCGACTAAAACCCCACAGGCCTCGCGCCGCAGCCGCCGCTGACCGCCGTTCCCCGCGATGGCGCACCTCCGGCTCCTCCTCTCCCACACGCGCCGCCACGCACAAACCCACCGCCTCCTCCCTCTCTTCCATTTCTCCTCCGACGCCAACTCCAGCTCCTCCCCGCCGACGCCGCCGCCCATCAAGCCCGTCTCCTACGCGCCCAAGCCGAAGCCCCCGCCCGAAGAGGCCGCCCCCTCTGATGTGCCGGACACTGGCGCCGGACCCCAGGACCCGACGCCCCGGCGGCGACCGCAGGAGCAGCGCGAGCAGCCGCAGCAGAGGCCGTGGACGCGGCAGGAGGTCCGGTTCGTGAAGGACGCTGCGCCTGCGATCTCGCCCGTCTCGTACCCGTCCAGGGTGGCGCCGCTGCCGGAGGACCGGCCCACCGTCGAGGAGGGGGCCGGGGCGGAGGATGGGCTGCGCGGGGAGGGCCAGAGGATCGAGATGGACGCGTCGCGCGTCAGGAGCATATTCGGAATGCCGCTCGAGGAGGAGCAGCTGCCGTACCCCACGCTCATTCCCGTCGAGAAGCGCCCCCAGAAGGTCGCGATGGATCTCGTTGACGCAATCCGCCTAGTCAAGGTCGGTTATGCTCCTGATTTGCCTCCACATTCCACACGTGGTCTGCTGCTTAATCATATGATCTTCATTGTTGGCGCTAAGAGTACGTGATCTGAGGTGGTTCGGTTTGGTTTGATTTTGGCATGTCAAAATTGAAATTGAACTGAAATTATATGTGTCTTGTCCACAGGAGATGGGATGCTAGCCACAATGTGCACATAAAGTTACACAGCATACACATTACAAATTTACACATAGTTTGGAAAATACATTTTGGAACTTTTGCTTTTAATTTTGTTATTTGTTCCGTGAAATTACTGTGAGGTAGTTAAATCTAAACTAAAATGTATAGAGTCCAATGATAGTCATTTCGATACAATCACAAGCAGTTGGATCACACATTTTTCATAACTTAGTACAAACTGATGTATCAAATCTTCCTTATTTTGAGACCCAAACATGTGGCAAGTATTTTAAGGTCCAAATGCACAAGTACTGGAAAATTATCAACCCATGATGATGTATGTCCGGTTGCATCATGTCGTGATGCTGAACTTCAATGCAGTATCTTTTTCAACTTTTTTTCTATCCACGATGCTTCCCGATATGATGATTCAACTTACTGTTATTAAAGTCAAATCTTCGTACTTTGTTTCTTGCTGTCTTACAGACTAGTGCAAATGAGAAGAAGCGGAATTTTATTGAAACTGTTGAAGCTCATGTGTCGTTAGGAGTTGATCCACGTCGTGGTGACCAGGTACATTTTTCTTTTAAAATAACAAAAGTATTTAATCGTCCAGCTACTTTAAGCACATTTTTACTAAATATACAGTGAAACTGCAACGTTATAAAATGTACTTTTGATGAAAAATCTAGTTGTACTTGTCTCATATACTTGCTGTTGGTAGTTGTAACTGTATATCAGCACCAAAATGTTCTTGGTCTTTAACTACTAAGTATGTGGGATCCTTGAGTTATTTGGCACTTTTATTAAGTGTTCTTGTTAGGAGCTGCCATAAGATGTGCAAGATAAATGAGGAGATAGTCTGTGAGCCAAATGACTTTGGCAATTACAGTGATGCTGTAGTAAACTGGCATGCAGTTTGTCCCCTTATCTACTAGATGGATGAACAAAACAATTAAGAAAAGCTTGTTCTTTGTAGACCAAGATTCTAATACACTAGTATAGTAGTGATGCCCAAACAAATCAAAGGACCCCTAATGTAGTTTTCCATTAATTGTTTGAGCATTTTTTTTTGTATCTTATTGCACTTATTATGGACTGGTACAATCCAATGATGCTCGTCTGCTCATAAATCTAACATACTGACACTATTGGTGTACAGATGGTTCGTGGTGCAATAACATTGCCTCATGGCACTGGCAAGGTATGAAAGCATCTTTTTGACTATTACTAGTTTTTATATCCATTTTATAAAAGGGGCAGCCTGGTGCATAGCTCCACTTGCACAGGGTTTGACCACTAATTTTTATATCTATTTTATACTGATATTTTTTTTTTTTAAAAAAATAAGTCCGTTAGGGTAGCAGTATTTGCTGAAGGCCCTACAGCAGAAGAAGCTAGAGCTGCTGGAGCTGATGTTGTTGGTGGTGATGAGCTGATTGAGGAAATCCGCACTGGTACTGTAATTCCTACTGTTGTTTAATCTTCCTCACTTTCGATCTGCATGCATGTTTTGTCAGTACAGTGTGTTATTATTATAGTAAAAAATGTAAAATTTTAAATATACATTATTATTAATTATAACCCTGCATTTACGTATTTGTCTCTCAGTACCTCTATATTACTATATCTTCAATATTTTATACTATTGCTGTTCGGATTTTTATTTCCACCTGTGGCTATATATATAGGAGGAGGCAAACTGAGCTTTGACAAGTGCATAGCAACCCCTATGTTCATGCCTCGTCTTTCAAAGGTAGCACCTAAGTAGAACTTATTGACTTTAATATGTCCGATTGGCATGCATTAACATATTATTTCATTGGTTCCTTGTAGGTTGCTAGAATATTGGGTCCGCGTGGTTTGATGCCAAATCCTAAGGTAAGACTCTTATCTGGTTTTGTTTGGAATTATGCTCAACACTCCTGTTTGTTTGAGACATGTATTGCTTTATAGCTAGGGTCCGTGACAAATGATGTTTCTGCTGCTGTCAAAGCAGTGAAATCAGGTCGTGTTGATTTCAAAATTGATAAAACAGCTATAGTTCATGTTGGACTTGGGAAGGTATGTAATAACAGCATAAATCCCATAGCCCCAGTGATGTGAAGTCACGTTTGCCTATTATTGTTTCTGTTATTTGCAGGTGAACTTTTCTGAGGAGAGTCTACGTGAAAATATAGGTGCTTTTGTCCATGCACTTTTGCTAGCTAAGCCTGTGGGCTTAAAGAAAAGTAAGTGATGAACTGGCTATCTTATTGGACTGCACCTTGCGAGCAAATACTATTCATAATTTGTGAACTCATGAAAAGATTGCATTTCAGTTCTATATCATATGTTTAGTATGAATGCTGATGAAACTGCTGCTTTTTATACATATTTTGGCCATTTCTCTGTCAGCTGTTATCTTGTTTTCACTTCTCTTTTTAAATCAAGACAAGATAGTTTGCTATAGGTTGAATATTGTAACACATGAACTTGAAGCATGATTGTTGTACTATATTTCACACACCTTGTGTTCTCTGTGCCAATGCTCT
Source organism: Zoysia matrella (assembly GCA_001602295.1). Classification (NCBI taxonomy): domain Eukaryota; kingdom Viridiplantae; phylum Streptophyta; class Magnoliopsida; order Poales; family Poaceae; genus Zoysia; species Zoysia matrella. The sequence continues at coordinate 179,676 of BCLG01000188.1, forward strand.
CAACATGGCTGATATTTGACCTCGGACTCTTTTCACCTTTAGTAACTGGTATGAGGTCTTTTGAATAGTATGCTTCAAATACAAGTCTCATGGAACTGGATGAATCCTCTTAGTGCTAAATGAGTTTTCGTTCACTCATTTTGATTCCACGCTATGTCATTATGTGATTTGATTGTAAACATGTACTACTAGTTTCTACAAGTAACTATTTACTCATTTTTAGTAGTTACAGTTGTTCCTATGATGGTTTCAATGAATCAAAGTTCAAGCTGTTAACATTATCCCTTTCTTGCAGCTTCGAAATATGTAGGATATGTGAAGAAGTTCACTCTAAGTAGCACGGTAAGTTTATTTCTCTTTAGTGTAAAGACAGACCTATACTGAGTATTTTGTTAATGACTGCAACCAAGCTACAGTATGATGATTCAGTGGATCAAAAATGAATTATAGTTGTATAATGTTGAACTGCATCAAGTAGTTTTCATGCTAGTAGAATTGGCTACCACAGGCTGCGTTCATTAGTCATTACTATTCACTAATCAAGAGTCAATAATTGCTGTGTCTGTGGGCTACACAATCAATGAGCTCAAGTAAAACCTGAGTGTGATACATTAGGAGGAAAGATTGTGTATCCTTTGATTTTGATGTGTTGTTATCAACTGATATGTGTACTTTTTTGTGTGACGAAGTCAGACTCTATACCTATGTGATGTATTTTTTCTGGAGCTTGTTCTTATTACCGAGTCACTTTCTTGCAGATGGGGCCTGGATTTCCTGTTACCATACCATCACTATCTGTGGCGGCTGATAATTATAACAGCAAGGCACAAGTCAGCTGAGTCAATAGAATAGAACACTGAATGTATGTTTCTTTCTCCATTAGTCGCTGCATGCAGATGGTGGCTCGTTTGGCAGTGAAGCATAATTGATAACCAGGCAGAAACACAATTTCCATGGCTGGCTTCTTTGCTACTAGGGATGATGTTAGTCGACAAGAACATTTGCTAACTGCCTTGGCATTTTGTTGTGGATGCTGAATCTCTGTTTTTGGGTACCCAGATTTTGTGGTTGCCTTTGCCAGTCCATTTGTGTCGTCCACCATATCCAACTTTGTTGTACGAAATGTAACAGTGAGCTCTATATATACATTATAATGTTAGGGCATTCTTAACTTTTGATAATAAAGAGATGAGATACAAGGGATTGAATTATGCTTCCGACGTCTGACAGTTCAATGGGTTTGGCTGGAATACGTTCATAAATGAGATGCCGTCGGATGGGAGTGGGAGCCTGGGACTGCTCGTTGCAATCAGTTTTTCTGGGCCTTCCTTTTGTGCAAGGATTATCTCCAGCATCTGTAAGAGCTTGGCAAATGTGAAGTTGCGACTCAATATTTGACTGCTCGGTTTGCTAGTGGGGATGCTTTTTCCAAGCAGATGGTTACAGATTTGTCTTCTTACCTAGTATGTCGACATCAGTAGATTTCAGCATATGCTTCACTGCACTACACCCTATTCGTGCGTATTTTGGTTTATTAGGCCAGATATTTTTTACCTTAATGCATGCTCCAAATTGATTTCCATATGTTCATTTCAAAATGACGAAGAAGAAAAAGCTCAAACCCATCCTCAAAGTTCCCCATCACTCGATTTTACGTGCAAAAAAAAACATTGGCAAACAAGATTTTGGAAGATAATTGCATTGCACACTTGAGGGCGAGCTGTAGATACGCTGTGCATAAAGCATGCAGCTACTATCCTCTGGTGAGGCGGCTATATCTGGGCATTTGAGCTGGCGCAAATGGGTCGATACGAAGCCTGGTCCATTTGGCCCGGCCCGGTGCGGCACGGTTTGGTGCTGTGGGCCGTGTTTGGGCCGCCACAAAGGCACGTGGCACGGCCCGAGCACGGCCTGAAAAGCGGCAGCCCACTTAAGGCGCGTCAGTGGCAGCCCATGAGGTCACGAGGCCACCACTCCCAGCCTTCCAGGCAGCCCACGACGCGGTCCACTCCCCCAGCCCATTAAGACAGCGTATAAAAAGTGCGCCGCCAAACCTTACTCCTCGACACCCCGCGCCTCCCAGGCTCCCTGGCGGCGCCGCCCCCCTTTGCCTCTACGCTGTGGCTCCGACCTACCGCCCGTCAGCCGCAGCCCGCCTTGCCACGCCCGCCGTCGCCACGCCACCGTGTCTCGCCTCGTCGGTTGCGCCGTCGCAGCGTCTCACCGGGTGCGCCGCCGCTTCGCCTCACCTCACACGCCATCTTGTCGCGCACGCTGTCACGCTGCCTCGTCGGGTACATCGCTGTTTTCCCATGCGACATGCGCCGCCGCGCTGGATCCTCGACGGCTAGCGAGCAGGCCGTGCTGTGCAGTCAAGCCACCGTGCCAGCAGGCCAATCGGACCAGCACGGCACGGTTCTCGGCTTGACGGGCCGTGCCTCGGCCGGACGGCAGGACCCGTGGCACGCTGTGGCACGGCCCGGCTGGCACGTCGTGCCTGGGCGGGCTGTGCCGTCGATCGAGCCGGGCCTTGTCAGGCCGGGTGCGGCCTGAATGCCCAGGTATAGCGGCGGCCGGTGTTTGTTGACGCCGCGCGCTACATGCAAGCTATCAGCAAGGCTCGTGAATCGTGATGGGTATCGTAGCAGCCAGGTCGCCCATCCACCTAGCTAACAGAGCGAAAGCGGTCTCATTCTCCGACGACGACGACGGCCGATCAGCGGCGTCGAAGGGCTTCCGAGAACTAGACCCCTCGTCACTCGTCAGCATGCACGCGTCCTGGCGACGAAGTCTCGCGGCGACAACGGCCTGACTTAAATGAGTGATGTGGAGGCCGTGCCAGCTAACATACGTAGCCAAGGATCAGGTCGCTAGCTACCTACGTACGACATACTGGTCGTACTCCAGTATTCTAGCCAGCCCGATCGGTCATGCGATTTTTCCTTTTACAATTCGGGAATTGGAATGTCTTTTTCTTTTAAAAAAATTAACATACATTTGTTGGTTCATTCATCTTTCTCTTCCATCTCTCGGAAGAACATTTGATTTTTTTTATCATAAAAAAATTGGGGGAAAAGAACATGTGAATTCGATTTTATCTTAACCGGATTCTTTCCTCATCCGTTAATTAATAATTTCTCCTCCAAATAGAGCGTATTTCGCTCTGAGATCCATGCCGCACACGGCTCGCCCCCGCATGAATCTTAGGAGAACACATATGACTACTTTGATTGAGTGCAGTACGACGGTATGATCGAGAATATCCGCTTCTGCGGATAGTGGGAGAAAATGCTTCCGTTTTCCATGGACATCCATACGGTTCATGCCTCAACCCCAGAAAGCCAACTTACAGGCTCGGAGCTCGGCCTACAACGAAGCGAATCGGCCAAGCTGATAGAGGCCGTGGTGCGTGCGTGCAAGCTGAGATTAGTGACCTTGTGTCACGGCATAGCGAACGTTGCATAGACCTTGTCATCAAGTAGTCCCTCAACGGGACATATAGCTAGGTCAAGTCTCGTCTCAGTAGGAGCGTAGGATGATGCAAGATTGGTTTCAAAGTTTCCAATTCTCGTCCGCCATGTTTGACTCTGATACAATACGCGGATTTGCACGCACGCATTCGCCCCTATATATAGAATCATGCAGCAAGCTCCCCCACTCATTCCAAGCATGCAAGCAGAGATCTACCTAGTTCTGCTTGAGTAGTGGTACATTCAGTTAACTGAGCTCGGCATCGATCTCATCCAGTACTGTAGCAATCAGCTAGGTGCATGACGGAGGTGGCGTCCCTTACCTTGACGCGATGCTTGCTCGCCATCTCCGTTCTCTCCTGCGCCGCCCACGCGCAGCTCTCACCGACGTTCTACGCGTCCTCGTGCCCGAACCTACAGAGCATCGTGCGGACGGCGATGTCCCGGGCCGTGAGCAACGAGCGGCGAATCGGCGCCTCCCTGCTTAGGCTCTTCTTCCACGACTGCTTTGTTCAAGTACGATGATGATTGCTGCTCGCCGCTAACTTTTTTATTTTGCGTTCTAGATTTGGAACGTTACTTGCTGGACTGTCATAGGTATCGGTATCTTACTGCAACAATTTGGAGATAATAACTATGGTATTGTATAATTGCAGGGTTGCGACGGCTCGATTCTTCTCGACGCCGGTGGTGAGAAGTCCGCTGGCCCGAACCTGAACTCGGTGCGCGGTTTTGAGGTCATCGACACCATCAAAACGAACGTCGAGGCCGCGTGCCCTGGCGTAGTGTCCTGCGCCGACATTCTAGCGCTCGCCGCGCGCGACGGGACGAACCTTGTGCGTATATACAGTTTGACCAAACCAGCTCATCCGTTTCGTCACATATGCATATGTATCCGGTGTTCAAGTGGAATCTGAAACGGACCTATTTCTTCTACTTTGATGTACGTAGCTCGGAGGGCCGACCTGGAACGTGCCGCTGGGCCGGCGCGACTCGACGACGACGAGCGCGTCGCTCGCGAACAGCAACCTGCCGCCGCCGACCGCGAGCCTTTCGACGCTCGTCTCCCTGTTCGGCCGGCAGGGCCTGTCGCCGCGCGACATGACGGCGCTGTCGGGCGCGCACACCATCGGGTCCGCGCGGTGCGCGACCTTCCGCGGCCGCATCTACGGGGACGCCAACATCGACGCGTCGTTCGCGGCGCTCCGACGGGGGACCTGCCCGCGGTCCGGCGGCGACGCCAGCCTCGCGCCCATCGACGCGCAGACTCCCGCCGCGTTCGACACCGCCTACTTCCGGAACCTGATGGCGCGGCGCGGCCTGTTCCACTCCGACCAGCTACGTTTTTCCGATACGGCGATACGGTACGCCGATACGTCGACACGGTAACCGGCAAAAAAAAAAAACCTATACGCCGACACGTCGAGTATATATAAATATTATTTAAATTCTACAAATAATATCAAATATGCCAAAGATTGAGTTATATATTACGCTAAAGGTTTCAGATTCGTAGACCACAAAAGCAACAGAGCTGCTGATCAGTTCAGAGAACTAATCATTACAATATCAGTGCATCAGCGTTAGTGCTATAAATGACGCACAGTCATACTAAACAAAAGGCTAGTATAGATGCATCAGTGTCAGTGTTATAAATGACACAGTCATACTATTAACAAAAGCTTAGACTATTCCATTGTCAGTCTATCACGAAGCCTCAAACTTCTTCATCTTCGGTTATCATCAACTCAAACTCAGGTTCATCTAAACTGAGTTCTGCAGCTTGAAGAATGCTGACACCATCAAAAGTATCACAGCCATCTGCCCCAACATCCCACATGTGACATGGCTTATTTGCATATTCTGTAGTGCTCCTTGAGAGAAGACGCAAGTTGTTATGGACAAACACTAAATCCTCAGCACGTTCAAGAGTGAGCTTATTCCTTCGCAAGCTATGAATGAAGCTATAGGTGCTCCAATTTCTTTCACAGCAAGAAGAAGAAGTTGGCTGGTCCAATAGTTTAAAAGCTAAACTTTTCAGCTCAGGGGTCCTAGACTCATAAATGCCCCACCATTGTAGTGGATCAGCAAAATGAGCTCTGTCTTCAATTGAGTCAGGTACAGCAAAGATGCCTCTTTTTTGAGCGAAATCAGCAAATTGTTGTTTAACTTTTCTCAGGTCTTCAGCAATGGGAAAGAACTTTTTAAAGCACTCATTCCTTAGCTCTGAAACTTCAGGATTAACATCTGGGGCTACACGGTTTGGAACTTCAGCAAGCCATTGATCAGTATAGTATCTTGGAACTAGGGAATGAGCCAAACAATGGAGAGGAGTATTGCTTTTGAGCCACCGATCATGCAATATTTCACTCACAGTTTCAAAGAAGTCCGAGTCTTCATACAACTCCTTTCCTTCCTTCTTATAAATAATAACTTTAACTTTCTCAATCATACTGTCCCACATCTTATATATCAAATGAAAACATGGCTTATCAGTGTCAGCTACCCGCAGCATTGAGTAAATTGGCTCGGTGAAACTAATGATGTATTTCACCTTATCCCACCATGCTTCATCAAGTATCTTCGCTCTCACAAATCCAGCCCTTTCTTGGTCATCTTCCTTATATGAGACCCACTTGTCACTAATCACCATTTGTTCAAGTGCTTCCTTGAGATGAAGAAACCTCTTCAACATGACAATTGTAGATGCAAATCTTGTGTCAGCAATAGCAAGGAACTTCAGCTTACTAAATGAATTGAACATAGATAGTCTCATTCCATGATTCATGATAAAATTTTTGATCTGCAAAGCATCCCCAGCAACATCATTGATCCATTGAAGTTCTATGTTTTCATTATTCCTTGGAGCACAGATATTTTTTAATGCCAAGTTCAAGGTATGAACAACAAAAGAGTCTAAAAGATGTTGTCATACTTTGCTTCTATGATCAAACCAGCACCTTTACAATTTGCAGCATTATCTGTAATCACTTGAACCACATTCTTTGATCCAACCTTCTCGATTATCTCAATCAATAGCTCAGCAATATACTCCTTAGTCTTTGTTTTTCCTTCAGTGTTCTCACATTTCAAGAACATTGGACCACTCTCTGTTATAGCTATGAAGTTTATCAAGGGCCGCCTTTGAGCATCAGTCCAGCCATCTGCTGCAATGGTCACCCCTTTCTGGCTCCATGTGCTCTTGATGGGCTCAAGAAGCCTATCGACATTGGCCTTCTCTTGTTGAAGAAGAGTTGTCCGCAGCTTCTTAATTCCTGGAGGCACATACCCACCCAATTCTTGTGTTGCAACATAGTTGAATGCAGCTCGATAGTTTGGATTTCTTGCCAAGTTGAAAGAAACACCTCCAGTATAGAACATTCTTGCAATAAGAGCATCAGCCATCTGTCGAAATTCAAGGTGAAAGCTTTCATTAATACCTGTTTGCTTTTTCCTCTTTGATGCCCTTGTTCCTGAAGGTAATCCAGAGGATGAGGTAGGCACTGTGACATGAACTGGCATAGGAATATTCCTCGGCATGCTCGCATCACTAGCTGCCTTAGCTGCTGCTTCTTCCCTGCGAAACTGTTCAACCATCTCTTGTGTTGCAGCACTACATATTGCTGTGCCTTTGCCCTCCTCCTTCAACAAATGTGCTTTCACTCTAGAATAACTCCCAGGAATACTGTGATTGCAATATAGGCATATCGACCTTGCATTTCCACCGAAAGTACCATTTTTCTCTACTACTTTTACATGCCTCCAAAGTGGGGATTTTCGCAGTCTACCATCACTAACAGCAGGGCTATCAGTAGCAGTTCCAGTAGCTTGTGCACTTGCGGATCCAGAAGTTATATTTGACATTTTGCTCTGCAATGGAAGCGAAACTCAAAACCATTCAACCCTAAATCGTGTCTACTCATGCACAAATAAACGAGATAGCATCCAGACTGCAAAGTAAAGGGCAAGTTCAGTACCTTTGCCTACAGGCCACGGCTTGGATCCACTTCGCCGGATGGCCGGAGACGGCGGCCAGATCGAGCTTGGTTCCGATGTTCCACGACGGCGCCACCGCGACGCACGCAGTAGAGGTAACGTGGGTATCGAGGGAGTCAAGTGGCATGCGGCAGCGGCTCGCATTTTAGATTTTTCCTGAGTTGGGCCGGCCCAGTATCGAAATACGTATCGGGACTTATGAAATGAAGTATCGGAAATTATTTTATTTATTTTTAAATCGTATTTTCGCGATACTCAGCTGATACGCATATCAGCCGTATCGAAACGTGTCGACGTATTGCACCGTATCCGATACGGACACGGCGGCTTCCGGCGCGTGTCAAAATTTCGTAGCCGACCAGGAGCTCTTCAACGGCGGCTCGCAAGACGCGCTGGTCAGGCGGTACAGCGTCAACGCGGCGCTCTTTAACGGCGATTTCGTGGCGGCCATGATCAAGATGGGAAACATAAACCCGCTCACTGGCGCCGCCGGACAGATCAGACGCAACTGCCGGGTCGTCAACGGATAGGTAGTACTAGTAGCCGATTGAGTGTTCATCATGCATTGATCGAGTCGATCGCTACCTCCGGATGAACTAGTATTCTCTAACTAGTACAACAATCGCACTGAAGAAAATAAGTACTGTCGGGATCACGTACCCCGGGTACCCAACAGATCGCTCCAACGGGAGAAAGTCGAGGGTTGGATGACACGGGCTCCGACCCCTCCGCGACGACCTACGACGGCTATGTCATGGCCGTGCAGGGGCGCAGAGACCCCGGGCTCCGAGGATCGACACCCGGGAGCGACCCCTAAGAGGCAGGTACCGCGTTATGATACATTTACTCTGAGGACCAGCTGCCATCCGTCCCGACGAGATAGGGCGAGATTCACCATGGCGACACTCCAGCAGAAAGCTGCGACGACTGCCAGACACGATGGGACAGCACTGTAGCTAGCACAGTAGCGCCGGACGGGCATCACGGTACCCGCCGATAGAGGAGAGAGTGGAACACCACAGCAAGCACCCCCGATTTTCTCACACTCTAGGTCCTCCCGCGAAGAGAGGCTCCCGTCTTGTAACGTTATCTTTGAGATAATCCGCTCCCTGGACGTAGGGTATTACGCCACTCGGGTGGCCCGAACCAGGCGAAAAACCCCCTTGAGTCTATCTCAGATTAGGCCATATCGAATCCGAAGGCATACCATCCCTCACGATCGTATATTTACTGTGCCGGTGGTCAGAACGCCGACAAGTACTTAGTGGTAAGCGACCACGCAAGCAGTGTGCATCTGAAAAATGCAGACATTTTCACGAACTTTGTGCGCCAATATTTGGACCCTGTGTGCTATGCTATACTCACTCCGTATAAGTTTATTTCAAACTTTTGTTAACTACGATTTTAATAAATGATTTTGATAAATTAAATTAAGTTTAATACTATAAATTATACGATAGTGCTATTTTTCACCCGGACCCAACCGCGAGCCTCCGATCGCACCCGACTGAGTGCGCCCTACACCCGACCTCGCGCTCGATCCGGCGCCGCTC
>BCLG01000188.1:188803-200980 GCA_001602295.1 Zoysia matrella
CCACTCGTCGGCAGGACGCCCCGCCGCCTCTGCCCGCCCCAGCTACGGTGGCGCCCCGCCGCCTCCGCTGCCGCCCTCCTTCACTGCCGCGCTAAATTTTTAGCGGAGACGCCCCCGCCCCGACACCGCCCACCGCCGATGTCCACCTCCGCGGCCAGTGCCGCCCCGCTCACCCCATGCCTCCCACCGCCGGCTTCCCTTCTTCCGTTTTTCTATGTCCGGTGGTGAAGAGTAGAAACTCTAAGGTACAAACCCGCACAGCTAAGAGATTCTCCGGTGATGATGACGGCGGCAGCTGCGCCGCGAGCTCGCCAGAACCCTAGAAATTACTTAATGCAATAACGTGATCCGCACTGAGTGGAAGAAATTACTGATGAAACCGAAGAAAATTATTAAAGAAGAGAAAATTACCGACAGAGTCGAGAAATTACTAACGTAATCGTAACAAAAAAATTACTTAAGATAAAGTTAATGAAAAAAGTTGGTTTGTTGGTAGACGCGAGTCGCAGGCGCGCTTGAAAGGGGCGTGGGGGCGCGCTGGTCGGTTTTGGTCGGTTGACATGATCGTTAGCTAGTTAATTGGTTATGGGTGAAGAATAAACTATTTTTCTTCTAGAGTGATGAATAGCAAATATATAAATTATATATATTATAAAAGTATTTTTTATAAATATAAAAGTACAAATATTAAATTTTTTAATTTAATTGAATTTATAAAAATTATTGGTCAAAGTGTAACTCAACAAAAGCTACAAATAAACTTCAACTGAGTCGACGACGTGCTGGAGGAATTGGGCACATGCTCATTTGCAAATAATTTGTCAAATCATGCAGAAATAGATGTCCTAAACAGCGAACTGTTCCGACCAAGGCATCTGGAAGTCACAGCATCGCCTCATCTCAAGAGAGATTCGGGTCAGGTTCTACCGGTGGTTCAGGCAGATGAGTGGACTGGAATACCAATCAGTCCGCGGCGACGAGCATCTCCCGAGTCCCGACATGCATTCCAAGCAAGTGGATGTGTGCTCTGCTCGCGGAACAAGGAGGCATCAATGTCTTGCCCTTATTAAGTGCAGAGTGCTTTCTGCAGCAACCTGCAAGGAAATTATTCAGGACTCATGCTCGACATCTTTGTCGTCCCCCTGCTGTAGCGTTCATCGTTCGTGGTTGAGTAAAGATGAGGTCGCTTCTACTTTGATCATGATGCACATTTTTTTGTGTTATGATTTTGTTCACATCCAAAACTACAAAGACGGCCTAATTTTTGTCGCTGACACGTACAAGTTGCAAATTCTAGAGCGATCAGATTCCAGTTGCTGCATAAAATTGTCTCCTTGACAGACATCCGTATTTCTCTTACATATTTTTTTTTTGGAAGGGAGCTCTTGCATAAATTTCGGGATAAAAGAACTTGAAAACTTCATCGTTACAATTGGCAACAGTAATGAACAGAAGAATGATTATTCCTTCCACGTTGGATAATCAGACTTGATTGATTGAGCACACCACCTGCAACAGCCAATTTGGCTGTTCACACATCAGTTTCCGACACACGACCTTCCTCCAGCAGTTGACCTTAGTTGACCTTCCTGCAGTTCAACCTGACCTCCCCCTGCGGCCCGGTAAGCGGGCTGATGGCGCCCATCCTCACCATCGCCTTGGCGAAGTCGGCGGCGAACATGCCGGCGTTGCCGCTGTACTTCTTCACGAGCGCGTCCTGCGACCCGCCGTTGAACAGCTCCTGGTCGGAGTGGAACAGCCCCTGCTTGCTCACCAGGTTCCGGTAGTACGCGTTGTCGAACGCCGCCGGAGTCTGCGCGTCGATGGGCGCGAGCGCGTCGTCGCCGCCGCCTCCGGACTGCGGGCACGTCTGCTGCCGGAGCGACGCGAAGGCGGCGTCGATGTTGGCGTCGCTGTAGATGCGGTCGCGGAACGTGGAGCACCGCGCCTGCCCGATCGTGTGCGCGCCCGACAGCGCCGTCATGTCGCGCGGGGAGAGGCCCTTGTTCCCGAACATGGTGGTGAGCGTCGCCAGGTTGGAGCCCGGCCCCGGGAGGTTCGCGTTCGCCGCGCTCTGGCTCGCCGTCAGCGCGTCGCGGCGGCCGAGGTACACCGTCCACGTCGGCCCGCCGAGCTGAATTAGTTGTATTCGACGAAGGTGTATAATCAGTAACCCTGCTGCAGAGTACTCCACTACTCCAGAGTGATGACTGATATTTGGACGAACTGAAACTCACCAGGTTGACGGCGTCACGAGTGGCCAGGGCGAGGATGTCAGCGCAGGACACGGTGGCGTTGCAGGATGCCTCGACCTGGGCCTTGATGGCGTCGATGACCTCGTACCCGCGCACCGAGTTGGCGTTCGGCCCGGCGTTCTTCTCCCCGGTGAAGGACGGCGTGTCGTCCAGCAAGATGGACGCGTCGCACCCCTGCACAGCATTTTCTCTTCGTCAGCGTGACAACACCTAACAAACACGTAGGAGTATACTAGTACGTGAACATCTACTCCGAACAGCTGATTCCGAAGACAAGGATCATCATGGCTAGCTCAGCTCACATTGACGAAGCAGTCGTGGAAGAACATGCGGAGGATGGAGGCGCCCATCCTTGGCTCCGCCGCGACCGCCTGCGCCATCCCCGCCCGCACGATGCTCTGCACGTTGGGGCACGACTTGGCGTAGAAGATCGTCGAGAGCGGGCCCCCGGCCGCAGCGCCGGCGAGAAGCGAGGCCAGGACGACAGCAACCGTGACCAAGCTAATCATCCCTGCCGCAGTGTTCGCCATATCCTGCAGCTTGCAAATAGCACTCCAATGCAAGCTTGCTGCTCAGTAGCTAACCAGTACTGTGATGATACAGCACCTGATGAGCTGCTTGCGGGTTTCCAGTCCGTGAGCAGAAGCAGGGGACGAGGCGCGTATATATAGCGCGGCAAGACGAGTTCCTGCATGGCCATTGGGACGGAGATGCTAGCTGATCGTGGGCGAGCGCCTGAACTCGCGCTGGATTGGTTGACTAATTTGCATGGCGTAGGCTTTAGGCTGGCGGGAAGGTGACGGTGGGCAGGTTAGGCCTGGACTGTAGTGCTGTTAGCAAAGCCAAATTTGCATGATCGGATCGACGCGACCTGACGACGACGACGAAGAGGACGCCCGTTTGGGTTGGGCATGTTCGTCCGATCGCGTTTGTTTATTGCAGCTTGGTGTGAGGAGTATGTTAGATTGGTTGTCCGGTTGACTAACGACGAACAGGTTTGGCCAATATGCATATGATGCGTTGTGTTGTGGCAGTGGACTCCTCTCACTCTTGCAGTCCCCAAATAGGCAAATGCTCCTACGATATACCCCAATCAATTATTCAACATAATTCATCTGTTTTTAAATTAATGTCGTCGTTGACTTCTAATATTAATTTTGACCATTCGTCTTATTCAAAAAATTTGTTCAAATCTGTAAAATTTTAAGTTGCGAAATTATAACAAAATGTATCAAAGTTTTTTGAATAAAACGAATAGTCAAATTTAATGTTTGAAATGAACAGCGACGTTAATTTAAAAATAGAGGGAGCACTAGTAAGCACCATTTCTTTTATAGAGAGTGGACGCACTCCTAACGTTTTGTACAACACAGTTATCTTGATCTATAGTTGTCTCCGTTTATTTAATCAGAAAATTGTCGAACAGAACGTGCATGTGCGTCCAAGGTGAGCCGGACTCTCCACGTTTCTGCGAGTGGAGCTGCATCTTGACAAGCGCCTCTAATCTCTTAGCAGCTTACTACAGTCCACCGAATCACCCATCATATATGCTTCGTTACCTACTCGTGTTATTGTAATGCGTTTTGCGGCCGCTGGTGAGCTGTTTGTAGTTCTGTAATCAGTACTGCTTGCCAGAGCTAGCGTCAGTACTTAACATGTGTTTTGCCAGTAAAACGCTGCCGCCGAGAAAGTTAGTCCTTTCCTTCTTGTGGCGTGGTGCATCAGTCTATCAGATGAATAATGCGGAACATATTAATCATTTCAGTATTGCCAAACATATCGATCCGTTCATGTTCCTTACAAAATTCTTGTGTTGGATACGACCTGCTCTATGATTTTGCAGAGCAACTACCAATATAGTTGCAACAGCTTGATTACAGTATATCGGTATTTAGCAAATTAAGAATCACAAAAGATCATATACTAGCTTAGTAGCTTAAAGCAAGATGCTTTACCCGCGACCAACAGGAAAAAGGGCCCATTCGCCCATTTTTAGTTCACTTTCCTGCAGTTCAACCTGACCTCCGTCGGCGTCCCCGCCGCCGGCGCAAGGCCGCCCATCCTGACCATCGCCTTGGCGAAGTCGTTCGCGAACATCCTGCCGTTCCCGCTGTACTTCCTCACCAGCGCGTCCTGCGACCCGCCGTTGAACAGCTCCTGGTCCGAGTGCAGCAGGCCGCGCCGCGCCACCAGGTTCCTGTAGTACGCGTTGTCGAACGCGTCGGGCGTCTGGTCGTCGAACGGCGCGAGGTTGCCGTCGCCGCCGCTCTGCGGGCACGTCTGCCGCCGCAACGCCGCGAAGGTCGCGTTGATGTTGGGCTCCGTGTAGATGCGGCCGCGGAAGAACACGCAGCGCGCCTGCCCCACCGTGTGCGCTCCCGACAGCGCCGTCATGTCGCGCGCCGACAGACCCTTCGCCGCGAACGCGGAGATGAGGGACGCGATGTTGGATCCCGGGCCCGGGAGGTTCGCGTTGGCCGCGCTCTGGCTCGCCGTGCGCGAGTCCTTCCGGCCGAGTGGCACGTTCCACGTCGGCCCGCGGAGCTGCGAGTTCAAAAGATTCTTTATTACTAGCGTCAAGGTTTGAAACATGGCACGCTTGCTCGACATGTACGAATGGCGAGAACTTTGTTGTGGGCAGTCCGACTTCTAACCAAGTTTACGGCGTCTCGAGACGCCAGCGCAACGATGTCGGCGCACGACACCGTGCCCTTGCAGGCCGCTTCCACGCGTGCCTTGATGGCGTCGATCACCTCGTACCCGCGGACGGAGTTGGCGTTCGCGCCGGCGTTCTTCTCGCCGGTGAACGTCGGCGTGTCATCCAAGAGGATGGACGCGTCGCACCCCTGCACAAGCACACGCACATACATGTCAGTGTCTCATCAGTGCACTCGCAGCTGGTAGAAGCAGGGCAACGTAACAAGGTGACAGACATTGACGAAGCAGTCGTGGAAGAAGAGCCGGATGATGGACGCGCCCATCCGTGGCTCCTTGGCGACGGCCTGCGCCATCACCGAGCGCACGACGGTGGCCACGCTAGGGCATGACTTGTCGTAGAACTTGGTCGAGAGCTTCGCTTGGCACTGTCAAGGAGGAAGAAGCAGGCAGAGGATGGCGAGGGCAACAAACCTCCTAGCGGTGCCCATATCTGGCTCAGCCACTACCGAAACAGAGCGCGTACTTATAGTGCTCTGCTCACTGCTCCGCCGCGTCCCATAAGGCCATGATGCATGGCGCACTTGGCGGTGGCTGTTGCCTGTTGGTTGACGGGCTGAACGAGAAAATGGTGGTGGCCTCAAGCTGCGGCTGTGCGCGGCGCACCATTTCGAACCCGGCACCCAGCGGCACCGGCTTTGCTTGCAGCCGGAGCCGGTCCTGGTCTTTGGGGAACAGAACGGGAGGGAGATCGAGGGCATCATGGCTCCCTGACCTTCGCTTTATCTCCCCGTCTTTGCGTGCTGTGGGAAGGTTCGGAACATGACAGAAAGTTGCCTAAATCCTGCCATTTCCGCCGCTTTTTTGCGTGAAAACAGTACCTGAGTGGCATAGTGCGTGCCCTCGGGTTCATCATGAACCTGCTTGTCTTTGGGCGTCGAGCTAAACTACAGTCCTGCGCCGGGGAAAGGATGAGTATGATATTCAGGCCACTCGGTAAAGTGAAATTTTGTTAGGGCATATTATCATTATATAAAAAAACTGTTGTAAAAATGATTTGGCAAATGAAAACATACCAGAAATGCAATCACATCGTATAGTTGGATTCATGATTCTTGTCTTGAATAGCACTTTCATATCCTGATCCTTGCACCGGGGCCTAAAGAATGCACATGGTAGCAACTTATCGTATCGCCTGTCTATGCCAAAGTTTTTGTTTTCGTTAACCGTTATAACCGGTCGACACTGTTTGACCAATTTTCATGAAATCGCTATAGTAAACCATAAAAATTACACTGTTTTTGACCGGTTTTTCTAATTTTAAACTTTTGCATTTGAAACCAAATTAAGTTTGACCTTTTCCACTGGTTTTACCGGCGGTTTTTCCTGTTTATCGATCAATTTTCTCAGTTATCAGATTTTCATTTTTTAATTTTTTTTAAATTTTTAATCGAAAATTGATCGTCTGATAAAATTGAACCGTATCGATTTCATCGAAAACAAGAAAAACCAAACTAGTTTTAACGGTTTCATGAACTCTAGTCTAGGCTGCAGGGGAGGAGCCAAGATTAGAGTGGGAGTGACGGCCTAGCGCTTCCATGATAGGCTATTGCTAGGTTAGAGGATAATGAAACGACTCCTTGTTGTAATTTTTTTCTGGTGTCTAAGAGTGCAGATTCGAGAGTTTCGTGTCGGAAATAAATATGTGGTTCGGAGGTGGTCAATGTCTTCGGATCCGATCACCGGAGTCGTGGAAGACGATCCGACCATCTGCCCTTTGTCAGTGCGGTCCTCTGCGTTAGGGCAGCGTCGGTCGGTGGAGAGGGCAGTGGCGTAGGAGCCACGGCGACGTCATCGATCTCTCAGTGACGACGGTTGTCGTGGCGGTGACGGCGATGGTGCTTCCCGTCGGCACAGCGCCCCCTCACAGATCGAGTTTAGAGTTTGTCGGTGGGGTATGGCGGTACGGACGAACTCGATGTGAGTACCGGCCGGCCCTCACCTCTATTTATTGTGGCGCTGATGACAGAGGCCCCACCAGCCATAATGGGTTGGGCGCACCTGATCAGGGCGCGATTAGGTCAAGGGCCCATTTAGCCCGTTGGGTCAAAACGGATAGAGATCAATTTCTAACATTCTCCTCCTTGATCTCACCTTAAACTTTTATTTTTAATACTTTTTATCTTCACTCATTCCATTACAGATTAATGCATAGAACTGTCTCATCGTCACAATCAATCGCCGATTGATTCAACAGCTACAATGCACTTTTCTGCTCTGAAATAGTTACTATACATTTGAGCCATCTTTTAGTTCAAGAATCATAGGCTTTCCCTTAAACCCATGCCGGTAACATGTTCAATGAATACTTTGGGTGGTAAACCTTTAGTAAGCGGATCTGCTAGCATCTTTGCGGTGCTTATATGCTCAAGACTTATGATTTGATCTCGAATTTTATCTTTCACAACATAGTACTTTATGACACTATATTTGGCAGCACCACTTGACTTATTGTTACGTATATACGTTACTGCGGGTTCATTATCGCAGTACAACTTAAGTGGTCCATGGATGTCGTCAACCACTTTTAGACCGGGTATGAACTTTTAAGCCAGTTCACCTGCCCCGTAGCCTCATAACATGCAACAAACTCGGCATACATTATGGACGATGTAGTGACGATTTGCTTTGAGCTTTTTCACGAAATAGCTCCTCCAGCAAGAGTAAACACATATCCGAATGTAGATTTTCTATCATCTCTCGCATAATCAGAATCTGTATACCCCACTATATGGAGTGAATCTGATTTTCTGTATGTCATCATGAGGCCTTTTGTTCTTTGCAAATAGCGCAAGACTTTCTTTATCAATTTTCAATGCTCTATTCCAGGATTGCTCTGGAATCTGCCAAGTAACTCGGTAACAAATGCTAAATCAGGGCGTGTACATACTTGAGCATACTGTAATCTTCCAACAGCTGAAGTATATGGAACCGCTTTCATTTGATCGATCTTATATTAGTTTCTGAGGCATTGAAAATTCCCATATCTATCGCCCTTGACTATAGGTGTAGGTGATGGACTACATTTATATATATCATATGTGTTTAAGATTTTCTTTATGTATGCTTTTTGTGACAGTCCTAATACCCCTTTGTTTCTATCTCGGTGAGTTTCAATCCCTAGAACAAATGAAGCTTCTCCAAAATCCTTTATATCAAAGTTTGAGGACAAAATCTTCTTTGTCTTCAGTAGCAAACTGACGTCACTACTAGCAAGTAGGATATCATCCACATACAAGATTAGGAAGATAAACTTCCCATCTTTGAACTTTGAATAAACACAGTTGTCCTCTATATTTTCTTTAAACCCAAATTTCTTTATTGTACTGTCAAACTTCAAGTACCACTGTCTTGAAACTTGCTTTAACCCATAAATCGATTTCTTTAGACGGCATCCCATTCTTTTATTTCCTTCCATGACAAAGCTTTTCGGTTGTGTCATGTAAACATTTTTCTCCAAATCCCTATTGAAGAATGCTGTCTTTACATGTAACTCTAAATTATAATGAGTCACTAGTGCCATTATGACTTTGAAGAAATCTTTATATGATACTGAAGAAAATGTCTCATTGTAATCAATCCCTTTTCTTTGAGTAAAAAAGTAAAACCTTTTGCCACGAGTCGTGTTTTATATCTTTTTACATTCCCTTGAGAGTCGAGTTTTGTCTTGTAGACCTATTTAAAGCTTACTGTTTTGGCTTCTTTAGGAATTACTTTCAAGTCTTAGACTTTATTAGCTTTTATGGACTTCATTTCTTCTTCCATGGCCTCAAGCCACTTTGAAGAGTTTTCGCTTCTCATGGCTTCTTCAAATGAGGTGGGATCATTCTTCATTTAAAATTCTTCTGTCTGATAAACTTTATAGTCATCAGGAATAGCTGATCTTCTTACTCTTTGAGACTTTCTGAGGGCCTCTTCATTTTGTACATTTTCTGTTTAAGACTGTTCTTGCTCCTCTCCACCTGTGGCAAAGGGTTTTATAGCTTTTTGTAGAACAGGTTTCTCATTCTCATTCATTGTTGCCACAGGAGAAACAATAACAGGTGCTTGCACTATAGTATCTCGCACTGTCGGTGCAGCGACATCAGATAGTGAGAAGAATGGCTCTTGAATCATCGGAGTAGACGCGTATGTTCGCTTCTCTTCAAGATCAATCTCCCAAGCTATCATGCTCCCCCTCATTATCTCATCCTCTTAAAAAGACAGCGTGTCTCGTTTCTACAAACTTTGTATATCTGTCTGAACAGTAAAAATGAAAACCTTTTGACTTTTTTGGGTAACCAATAAAATGCCAACTCACTATTTTGGGATCTAATTTTACAAGATTTGGGTTAAATACTTTGGCTTCAGCTGAGCTCCCCTACACTCGTAAGTGGTTTAACGAGGGAACTCTCTCTGTCCACAACTTATACGGTATTTTTGGCACCGATTTACTGGGTACTCTGTTGAGAATATAAATGGCGGTTTTTAACGCCTCCATCCATAAACTCAATGGCAATGTGGAATAGCTCATCATACTTCGCACCATATATATCAAGGTACGGCTGCGTCTTTCAGCTACTCCATTTTGCTGAGATACGCCCGATATAGAATACTAGGCAACTATTCTATTTTCCTGTAGAAACCTTGCAAAAGGTTCAAGAACTTGTTCATACGAGGTACGCCGACCGTAGTACTCCTCCCACAATCAGATTGGACTATCTTTATCTTTAAATCGTGTTGGTTTTCAACTTCAGCCTTAAATATTTTAAATTTATCTAAAGCTTTATTTCTTTCTTTTATTAGATAAATATATCTATATCGGGAGTAATCATCCGTGAATATTATGAACGAGTCATAACCATCCACATTTTTCACAGAAAAAGGACCACAAATATCCGTGTGAATAATTTATAGAACTATGTGCTTTTTTTCATCTTTCTTAATTTTCTTTACATATTTGCTTTTAATGCAATCTCGACATTGTTCTAAGTCTGAAAACTCTAGTGGAGGAAGAATATCATTCTTAACTAGTCTTTCTATTCTTCTTCTCGAAATATGGCCTAAACGACAGTGCCATAATTTCGACGACGCATCTAGAGTTTTTTTTCGTTTTCTGTTTACATTGATTGATGAGGATTTGTTTTCTTTCTCGCACACAATGTTCTCATTATCGCATACAACATTCACATCATCACATAGTGATAACAGATAAAGCTCATTTTATAATATAGCAAGACCAACACATTCTTTATTAAACATTATTTCACACTTGCCATTTCCAAAATGATAATCATAACCATCAGTATCTAAACATGAAACACTAATCAAATTTCTCTGTAGAGAGGGTACATAGAGAATATCTCTAAGTATAAGAATAAAGCCATCAGTTAGATCTAATGAAAGATCGCCAACGGTTTCAACTTCAGCTTGGACTCTATTTGTAACTTTAATACATCTTTCTCTTCTTTGCATAGTCCTTATCGAACGAAATCTCTGCAATGAATCAGCAACATGAACAGTTGCTCCAGAGTCAATTCACCAAGTAGATTTCGAATATTGCACATATAAGGATTCATTTATGAAGGTAATAATGTTCTCACTTTTCTTTGCCATGATCATCTTTAAATAGGAGAGACAATCCTTCTTGTAGTGTCCCGTCTTCTTGCAGTGAAGACACTGGTCTTTGTCTACTGTAAATTTATTTTGTTGAGACTGATGGACAGAACCTTTTCTCTTGTTCTTTTAAGAGTGACTGTTGAAATTCTTTCTTTTGTTGTCCTTCATATAGTTGATAGAACCACCATATAAAGCTTTTTTCTGTCCTCCTCTTGCACACACATAGCTATGCACTTTTGCAAGTCCATATCTCGTGTTGCATATTGTAGTTGACAATAAAGATGTCAAACTCTTTTGGCAAAGAAACAAAAATCAGATAGATAAAGAGCTCATCTTTGAGACCCAGATTCATTGATTTGAGCTTGAATGCCATATTGCTCTTCCTTAGTATGTGCTCTCTAATGACACCGTTACCACCAGAGTACCTTTCTATCACAAGTTACTTAATCACTTGTGTAACATGTCTTTGAAGAGCCAGTAAACTGACTCTTTATTTTTTCAAAGTACTCTGTAACAGTGTCACATTCTGAGATTGAACCTACAATTGCAAGCTCAATCGTGTTCTTTATCACAGCCATATACTTTTTATTGGCTGTGGTTCATTTTCTATGCTCAAGGTCATAAAACATCTTTAAAGGAGTATAGTCTCTCTGTATAGTCTGCCAAATAAACTCAGCCTCATTTTCTTTCCTCACTGGCTCCTCAGGCTCAGTGGGACATGCTGTGATGAGAACCTAGTCCACCTCAGCCAAGATAAACGCTAAGTCTATCTTTTTCTTCCACTCTTTATAGTTATCACCTTTGAGAGTGGATATCTCTTTGATACAACTCATTAAGTTGTATCCGCCTGTAAATAAATCAAATAAAGTGAGAACATAATAACAATAAAATTATATGTCTTATTTTCAACGTTGATAAAAAATATGACACACAATTTTATATTATACATTAAATCTATGTCACCGTTGGACAGAAATAGAAATAACGCATAAAAATATCAATTATGAAATTATAATACTGTTATTATTAACGTTAGTCAGAAAATAACAATATCATAATTACTGAATTTTATTACTATTTTTTCAAAATCAAATTCTCCTGTTGGTTCGAATTTAATAATGAAAATAATTTCTTTAAGTACGCAGCGGAAAACAAATTTCTTTAATTTTCAGAAGCATTTACTTCATTTTTCTGTTCTGTCAAAATTATCCCGTTGGTTCAAATTTTAACAGATTTAATTAGGTAAAAAATTACCTAATTAATCAATTAAAAATACCTCTGAAAAAGAAATGGAAAAACCTTTCTCTTAGGCCGAAATTAGAATTTGGCCTGACCCATTGGCCTGTTGCATTTCGGATAAGACAATCTGGGCTTGGGCTGAAATTTCTCTCTCTCACATAGGCCAAATCTAACCCATTTAGCCACCGTGCGATCTGAACCGTTAGATCTAGATCTAACGGACGCGCTCTTTTTTCGAAGGTATAAAAGGTGTGGTCTTCCTTTCAACTCTAACCCTAAAACATTTTGCTCTCTTTTTAATCTCACGCGACTTCTGTTTCGCAAGCTAGCAACGGCGCCGAGCCGCCTGCGCCACCGCTCCGGGCATCGC
>BCLG01000188.1:201066-220370 GCA_001602295.1 Zoysia matrella
TTCTTTTTTTTATTCTTTTTCTGCGACTAGGGTTTTTTTTCTTTTTTTTTGCACGGTTTTTTCGCGGAGCCCGAGGGCTTCTGCCACAGTGTAGCCGACGGTTACAATTTTTCTTTGCGGATCTTTGCTCGCGGGGAAGGTTCCGACGAGTTTTTCCATACTCGTCGGGATCTACTTCTAGAGATGGCTCTGATGCTAATGTTGTAATCTTTTTTCGGTGTCTAGAAGTGCAGATCCGAGAGATTCGTGTCGGAAATAAATCTGTGGTTCGAAGGTGGTCAATACCTTTGATCCGGCCGCCGAAATCGTGTAAGACGATCCGACCATCTGCCCTTTGTCGGTGCGGTCCTCTGTGCTAGGACAACGTCAGTCGGTGGAGAGGGCAGTGACGTAGAAGTCACGGCGACGTCGTCGATCTCTCGGTGACGGCGGTAGTGCTTCCCGTTGGCACAGCGCTCCCTCACAGATCGGATTTAAGGTTTGTCGGTGAGGTATAACGGTACAGACGAACTCGGTGTGAGTACCGACCGGCCCTCATATCTATTTATTGTGACGCTGGCGACAGAGACCCACCAGCCATAATAAACTAGACGCCCCCGATCAAGACGCGAGTAGGTTAAAGACCCATTTAGACCTAACACTTCCACCCTAAAGGCATGTAAAACCCACAGACGGGTAATCGTCTATAAGACATAGAATATAATGCAGACAGCTAAAAAGACAGATCGTACAGTAGAGTGTCTGTTTCACTGTCTATAAGCTATTTAATGATTCGCATTTATATAGGATCAATTATGAATATTATTTTGTATACCATTGTGTTGCTACTCCGTATTTGATAAGAAAAAACCCAACAAATACAAATTAGATTCACCCTAACGAAATTATCAGTACCAAAATCAGTTTACACTGGCCAAATTCAGTTCACTAACCAAACCAAGTTATTAGTCCAAAACAGGGAACAAATACTCCATAGATGTGTCTAAATCGAGAAGAAAAATAGGACAATATAAATTGTCAGTTTGTCACTCTTTGTTTGTATTTTAGCCCACTGCCAAACTTGAACATATACATCTCATAGGCTGGAAAGAGAGAGTTTTCTCAACAATTGACAAGCCGAAGCTCCTCAGTTATGAAATAGTTTTCAGGGATCCACCAACATAGTTGTGAAGATTTGAAGTTTGCTACTCTGTTTATGACATGAATAAATAAAGTACATCAGTAATTTCAAGCACTAAAATTGTTTCCAAGGTTGCTTAAATACAAAACAAATGTTCTGAATCAGAAAAACAAATTTACACTCGATGTACCTATACTGAATCTAGCAAATGAGTCCACTACATGGAGTCATGAATTCGTAACAGATCAAGCTACAAGCACGGGGACGCAATCACACTAAACAAATTTCTCACACCAGGATTAAGTGGGCTTGACTGTCCGTAGCAAAGGGCAAGGAGGGATCCGGCGGAGCAAAATGAGAATAGTGGCACAGGATTCCTCTCCAGACGGGGAGGAAGATTAAGTGGGCTCGATTGGCCATAGCACAAACACTGAACCCATGAGCAATCCACCCGCAGAGAAGATGAACAACAACAGCAAAAATAGCTCTATCGCGGCGAAGACAGCAGGAAGAGAACATCCCCGCCAGCCAGGAATCCCAGCTTTCCACGAACACAAAAGGCATGAATCAGAGAAATCGGGTGGAACAAACAGACCTCGCGGAAATGGTGACGCGAATGGGAGGCGTGGACGACGACAGGGTCCTCAGTCGCCATCGAGGTAGAGCCCGGTGGGGGACTCAACCGCGGCAGCCGAGGTCTGCGCCGTGAGTTGCAACTGCTCCGGCCATGGAGAGCGCGAGCGATGGCGCGGAAGGATGGGGAAACCGATGATTTCGCGCGCTGAAGCGATTTGGCGCGCGCCAGAGCCATTTCTCCGACCGACCGCGCGGGATCCCACTCGGCGTCGACTGCGGGAGACTGTCGTGGTACAACGGTTCTTCCGTCGTCGTTCCACCTCGGGCAACGGCGCATTCGGCGTCGCTTCGTGAGGCGACGGCGAGGCCGTCTCCTAGCAGAAGAAGGTGTTTTTTTTTTAAAAAAAAAAAAACCTCGGCCCTCAGACGTAGACGCGTTGTACATGACCTTAGGACTCTTTGGAACGTAAGAATTTTTTTTTTAATTGAATTAATTTATGTAAAATTTTTATAAGATTTTTTTAAATTCATACGTTCTAAAGAGGCCTTGCAGAGAACAAGAAAAAAGAAAGCAAAACACAGTAAGCACAAATGTCAACAGACACGAATCATATGACGTAATAAAGAGCTCACTATGTCTTGTTTATTCTGGCGGGAGGCAGTTGAAGTACTACTTGGAAAACTCAAAAGTGCAAATATTTGTCGCATCACAGTTCTCAAGGCAGAGCGGCGGAAAGATCCCGTCCCGACCAGGGCGGCCAGTACGCCAAAGTGCCATAAAGCTGTGAGACGCGGATCGATGCGCGCCACTGCCCCGCCCACGTCGCGCCGCAGGCTGTTTCATAGCCAGCGGTCGGCGGACGGGGCGGCGACGCGGGTTCGCGGCGCGCCGCTGGCCACCACTTGCGCGCTGCGCGTGTGCGTACCGAGACTGCCGCTGCCGGCACTGAGATGAGTTTCTGCTCTGCAACTCGGTAGCGCACCGGTCGTGGCACACTGGCATGGCAGCCCAGACTTCAGAGCACGGCGCACCGCCTGTCGACGTCCAACTCGGGTGACCGGAAAAGATTGTGGCACTACAGGAGACGGCATCAGCACTGCATCTTTGCGTGCCGACGCTACTAATTTGAGCCTTGACCCAGGCCGGGCGCATGCAGTGATGCAGAAACGGGAAGTGCCTTGCGGTACTCTGTTTCCGTGGATACTTTGTGGTATGGAAAGTCTGATGCTTTGAGATGTCGGTTAGCTAGGCGTCCGAATGAATTGTACTCTAAACGTCATCCTCTGGCCTTTTGCTATATCTACAGAATCAGGATCCGGGACAAATAATTAATCTGGGCACGAAAGAACTGGATGATACGACAAGGCTTCTGTATATTCTTCTTGCACCCTTTTGTTTTTGACATACATCATGTCTTATTACAGTGCTTTTGTACCGTCGCCTTGGACGACTAAACAACTGTGTGGTACGTACATTGGGACCCCAATGACATTCCTTTGATACATGTCGTAAACCTGACCAGCGCGACCACGGTTCACAAGGCCTCGACGATCAGTAACTATAAATACGCCTGTGTCGTTCACGGAGCCTTGTCACTTAGTTGGGTCTCCTGCAGTTGAGCCTGACCTCTGTCGCCGTCCCGGCGGCCGGCATGATGTTCCCCATCTTGATCATGGCCGTGGCGAAGTCGGCGTTGAACTGCGCCGCGTTGGTGCTGTAGGTCCTCACCAGCGCGTCCTGCGAGCCGCCGTTGAAGAGCTCCTGGTCCGAGTGCAGCAGGCCGCGCTGCTGCACCAGGTTCCGGTAGTACGCGTTGTCGAACGCGTCGGCCGTCTGCACGTCCAGCGGCGCGAGCGTGGCGTCGCCGCCCGACCGCGGGCACGTCTGCTGCCGCAGCGACGCGAAGCTCGCGTTGATGTTCGTCTCCGTGTAGATGCGGTTGCGGAAGAACTGGCACTGGGAGCGACCGATGGTGTGCGCGCCGGACAGCGCCGTCATGTCGCGCGCGTTCAGGCCCTGGTTGCCGAACATTCGGATCAGCGTCGCGAGGCTGGAGCCGGGCCCGGGGAGGTTGGCGTTAGCCAGGCTCTGGAACGCCGTGCGCGAGTCCCTGCGACCCAGCGGCACGCTCCACGTCGGACCTCCGACCTGCAGCACGTTCGATCGATCAGGTATATGTCATGCATGGTCGGTGCAGTAATCTGAACCCTGGGGGCATGCAAGACTGTTGTATAGGAGTAGTATCGCTAACCAGGTTGACTCCGTCACGGGTGGCGAGAGCGAGGATGTCGGCGCAGGAGACGGTGGCCCTGCAGGACGCCTCGACCTGCGTCTTGATGGAGTCGATCACCTCGAACCCGCGGACCGAGTTGGCGTTCGGCCCGGCGGCCTTCTCACTGTTCGTGCCGTCCAGCAGGAGCGAGCCGTCGCATCCCTGTCAACCAAGCAGAAAATAGAAACGTGATGAGCACACGCATAACTTATTCGACGGCAGTGTGTGCAGCACGTACGCCACAACAAACGGCTCTTCGCTTACATTGACGAAGCAGTCGTGGAAGAAGAGGCGGAGGATGGAGGCGGCCATCCGCGGCTCCCGCTGCACGGCGGCGGCCATCCCCTGCCTCACGATGGTGGCCAGGTTCGGGCACGACGTCGCGTAGAAGTTGGGAGACAGCTGCGCGTCCGCCGCGCCGCCGAGGACGGCGAGGACGACGGCGAGGGCAACGAGGCTGGTCGGCCTGGCGAAGGCAGCCATGGCACAATGCTACTCCTAGAAAGCAGAGGGCAATGCGAGCTCGGTGGTTGTGGATGCCACGAGATGCATCAGGCGGCCTCCTATTCCTCCTATTTATAGAACTACTACAGTGCTTCGCGCTCGGCAGCTCGAGCTCGCAGACAGGCTGGCTTCGTGCGCGCGCGCGCGTGCATGGCGGTTGTTCGTGCTCGCGCCAACAGCAAAATTCTCCGCCGAACTCTGCATCCCTCGCCGTGGTCCTAGCAGGATTTGGTTGACCAGTGTGTCCCGGACCGACGGACGCATGGCCCAGGCTGGGCACGTCGCTAACTAGCACATGGGCATCCTTGTCTTGTCTGTACCATTGCATTCTCTCATTTTTCTGAATATTATTGTGTAGTATTGATCCCAAGTGGCTGTTCCTGGCCCCGAATAGTTTATGGATATACCGGTCCACCCGAGTATACTCCTTTGTAGATTGTAGTTCTCTGAAACGGCACATCATATCAGAGGAAGTTTCGTCGAGTGAAGGACTGATGAATAGATATAAAATCTGCAAAACGCAAATTCAATGCACTGAATATCTTTGGTTGTTATACAGGTACAGTTTAAGCAGAACAGTACTGCGCTGAAGAAAAAAGAGAGAACAAGCATCTAGGACTACTTAGCTGGTCTCTGATTATCACGTATACAAGACTACAAGATTTCTAAGTTCTACCTAAAGCTCAAATTTTAGGTATATCTTAAAACTGAAGCTTAGCTTGTTGAGAGTTCTTAGTCAGTAAAAGGAACACCCTAAATTTTTTTGGTCACCATGACCATTATTTTAGGAAGTTTGCCCTCATTTCAATAGGAAGTTTAGCATGAAACTACAGGACCTTATTTTAGGATAAACCTAATGCAACCTCAATCACGCTCTGATGATCTTCACTGCGGACGTAGCAGATAGTTTGCACTTTGCAGGAAAATTCCCGGATCATCTGTCTTTTTGTCTGTGTGGACCATTTACTATGAAATTCCTACAATCAAAAGATTCTATGGTGCATGAGTAATAACAAAACATTAAATTTCATCACACATCAGCTCCAATTATTCTGCATAATAAATAAATTTTCTAATAGCCAGAGTAACGTGTATAACTTGTGAACTTGACAAGTGGTACCCTAGCTCTAGCCATAAGACAATCAATGGTTTTAGAAGGGCCCCTTCTGAAGGGGCTTGTTGTGTAGTATATAGCTAATGACATTATGTACAACTTGCATTAGTAGAATGATTAGGAATGAGACTGTTACATCGCAGTTACATGTCGAGGACGGAGAATCGTTTGATTCGGGAGTGAACAACAATTGATTTCAGATAAGATGATCAGGTAAACGCCAATAGCTTTCATTCAGCACACTGAGGACGAATTTGAATCGTGCGTCTCACTTTCACTGCTAGCTATTGCTACACTACCCTCTTAGCGAACTTTCAACCCTGCAGCGACCCGATCGAGCTAACCAGGGTCAGCGCCGGTCTCTTGCATGATAGGCTGATGATAGCTGCTTGTTAACCGAAACGAACCATAATTTAGAGCCTTAGAGGTTCTCAATCAGCGCAGCGAGAGTTTTATAATCAGAGTTTGGCAGCAGCCCTGATCGATCGATGATTGTTCCGTAGCTGTGCACCTTTCTTAGTGACGTGTTTGGATTAGATAAGGCATGCATGGACTCATCGTCTTCAATGGACGACGTGGCTGGCATCATCAAGCCAAATTTGGATACACAGTGTCGGGCACTAGAAATAGTTAGACTGGTAGGAGTACTGTACAATGGTAGAGAGAGCTCAACTTAACCGAAATTATGTAGTGGCAGGCTTAATTGAACCCGAGCTGAACCAATTCTCTGATTCGACACACGTCTGAACTTGTTCGACTTCAAACGATCGAGTGGCTAGCTAGCTAGCTGAGCTGGAAAGAAGAAGATACCATTCCGATAACAGATGCCAAAGGATCGAGCAACCAGACAACAAAACTAGAGAAAGCTATAAATGTTTTTGAAATTAAATTTGTCTCTGTCCAACAGCATTTGTCCCTGCTAGGCCAAGTTTCTGTCAGCGACTCCCATTTGCATCGCGGGATAAGCTCACAGTGCTAGCTGTCGCTCGGCCGTATTTGGCGTCGACACGGAGTGCCAAAGCTGTTTCGGGCACAGGTATGGCGGCGTGATGATATGTACTGTAGGGAGCAAGGGGCAACCGGCGATATATTCCTGTTTGCTCACGTAGCTTGTTTGTGCCACGACATAAATAAATTCTTTTTTAACGTTACACTATAAATATTTTCATCAGCTTGCATTGATCCTTGAGGTGACGAGAAGAGATCGATGGCCGACTTCGCATTAGACTCTGTGCCTAACCGATCGGATAAATAAACTATGGGTGCTCGTGGAGTGCATGACAGAGCATATCCCGTGAAGTAGGCTATGCATGCTGCCAATCATCTCGTGGATTAGTGAGTTTTCTGGATCGTGATTATGTTGTCACGATGTCAACCTAATCGAGTCTTTTCTTGCTTACTTGAATAAAGAACAGCTTTGGATGTGAAACTATGCACAAGTGCTCCTGCGTGCTTTTATTCCTACGTGGATCAGCATATTATTCATGGACGTACTAATCACCACTTATGCCAAACTCACATATGTGACAAAATTTATCTGATACTAAAAACTTATCTAGCGAACTAGTCCCTGGCATATAAATGGTGTGCTGTCTGGTTTATTTTGGACTTCATGTGCATTTTGAAACTGCTATGGACTTCGATTCATCGTCTTGTTCTATCCCGTGACCATTTGATAGCAAAGTTGTGTTGTCACGACATCAACCTAATCGTGCAGAAACTTTTCTAGCTCGATTACTCAAATAGAAAAGAGATGGAGTCTAAGTTTTAAATTATGCTGCTAAGCCGTTTTGGGTTTGTAGCACTACATGAGAACAAGAAGACCCAAAAGGTTAGATGCATAGGAAACAGGGAGGACAGAGATAAAGATGAACAACAGAAATATATATTGAAAAAACAAGAGCCACTTATAGTTTAAAAAGTTACAGAAGTTCAGAGTGACTTGTAATTTAAAATGGGTGGAGTAGCATATGCCATTCAATTAGTTACATAAAGTTCATATATATGACAAAACACATTGCTTTATAAGTATCTCTATCTAATCATCCCGTGATTATATGATCCTATCTTAACGAATCTTAATTATATAACTGCAAGTAGTGTGTGACGAGATAATCAAATGGACGCAGTTGACTGTGAGTTTACGTATGTTGAATCTGTGCAATCCCAGACATCCCACAACCGAAACCGTAGACAACGCCGGCGCCGATCTCCCTCTCCCTCCACCGTGCCGCCGTCGGAGCGAGCCGCCGGCACAACCCGTGCAGCTCGCCGTGACGGTGGCGACGGGGCTCCTTCTCCCTTCCCTCCTCCTACTCGCGAGCACACGGTCAGCGTCGGGAGCTCTCCAGGCTAGATCTAGGCGGTGGTGAAGGCGTGGCCTTTAGCGGTGGCTGCGCGGCGCCAGATCTGGCCGTGTCACATCCCAAAAATCATAAACAGAGAAAAATGAGGAGTTTTCAAAATTTTATTTTATGAATTTAGTTTTTAGGCTCTTTTTAAAACTTTTCCAAACTTGAAACTAAACTAGAAACAATATAGCAAATAGAAAATTTTGAAAATTTAAAATTTGATTTTTTTTGCCAAGTGTTTGATTTTTCTGGTTTTCTTGCTTTTGCCTTCGGAGTTTATTTTGCTTGTTTAGTGGAGTTTGAAAATTCCTAAGCCTTTAGCAAATTAAGGGAGAAATTTGAATTTTTCTGCGTGGGCCTAAACCTCCACTAGGCTGGCCTGCCTCTGTGTCCCCGGCCCAGCCCACGCGCACCCCTTTCCCCTGCCTTCTTCCTCGGCTCGCCCCACCAAGCAGGGCGCGGGCGCCACTTGTACGGCGCCTCTCCGGCCACGCCGCGCTCTCAGCCGCCGTTGGAGCTCCGTTGCCGTCGACCTTCACGCCACCGTCGTGCTGCACACGGGGAACCGCCGTGCCTCAGGTACTCACGGCCGGTTTAGCCAGGTGGACTCCGCCCTCGGCGCCCTCCAATGAACCGCGTCGAGCTGCCTCGCCAGCCGCGACAAACTCCATCACACCGCCCGAATTCACTCCTCACGACCTCCTTCACGCACGGAGACGGCCGTTAACCCGAATTAATCCCTCGCTTTGTAAAATCGAGCTCTAATTGCTCAGCCGCCCCTTTGCCTACCGCCAGCCGACCGTGGAACCCCGCGACGCCGCGCTGGCCACACCACAAGCTCCGGCGTGCTCCGACGCTCCCTCAGCGCGCCACGAGGCAGGCCAGCTGCCCGACGACCGACACAGCTAGGCTTTCCGTGCGCTTTTGGCCTTAATTGCTCACCGCCGTGCCGAGCGGCGCTCCCAGCCACCGCGCCGGCTATACGAGGCCTTCGCCTCCGCGCGCGTCCCTAGCTCCGCCCTCGCACTGCCTAGGTTCACATTTCCCCTCCTACCCAAATTTCTCGCCCAGTTGTTCGAATTTCGCCCTTCTTCCCCTTCACTGACCACCGCATGCCGCCGACAACTCCCCTCGAATCCGGCGACCACTGGCCAATCCAACACTCCTACAGCACCACCTCACCGAGGGCAAGCTCGCCGAGCATGCCAAGCAGCCCGAGAGCACCCCACTCGCTCTCCCCACGGGAGCCGCCGCCCGTCGCCATGCGGCTCA
Organism: Zoysia matrella; assembly: GCA_001602295.1. Taxonomy (NCBI): domain Eukaryota; kingdom Viridiplantae; phylum Streptophyta; class Magnoliopsida; order Poales; family Poaceae; genus Zoysia; species Zoysia matrella. Next base: position 210,277 of record BCLG01000188.1, read on the forward strand.
CGGCGCCGGCCACTGTGACGCCACCTCAGGCCAAACTGAGCGCGTCACGAGGTTTAGAAAACCTGTGCGCAGCTCCACGCTAAGGGAGGGGTCCTCCTATTGAGGCCTTCGCCTGCCTCGCTCGCTCTCGGGTCGCCATCGCCGCCGTTCTGGCTCACCGCCGGTCATGGTGAGCACCCCACTGCCACCACCACACCTGGCACACCCAAGGCCTCCCTCACACACGCCCATGCCCCTTTAGCCACACCTCACACGCACGCGCAGGCCAGAACGCTTGAAACGTCCCAGAGTGCGTCCGAAACATGCCAGAGCGCGTCTGAAACGTGCCAGAGTGCGCCCAGGCCTGCACAAGCACCGAGCCGTAAGCCCGGCCCCGGTCTCCGACCGGAGGGCCGCGTGACTCTGCGAGACGACCACGCGCACACGCACATTCATGTTCATGCCAAGTTTCAGCACCCGGTCTCGTGTCTTCGGACACAGGCACAGTCACATGTCCACCTTGGGCACGGCCACGAACCCGTGTCCGCAGTCACGGACATGGGCACGGCCACAGACACGTCACGACTTTCGCGTGTCCACCTGTCCACGGACACGTCACGACTCTCGCATGTTCACGTGTCCATAGACACGTCATAGTTTTCACGTGTCCACGGACACGTCATAGCTTTCACGTGTCCACGGAGATGTCACAGCTTTCACGTGTCCACGGACATGTCACAGTTCACGTGTCCACGGAAAAATCTCTGATTCTGGACACTCGTGTGTCCAGGGGACGTGGACACATGCCGGACTGTGAATCCACAGAGAAATCCACGATTCTGGACACCCGTGTGTCCAGGGGACATGGACACATGCCGGACTGTGAGTCCACGGAGAAATCCCCAATTCTGGACATCCGTGTGTCCAGAGGTCGTCGACACAGCTCGAACCTAGTATCCACACAGTTTTTCCCACAGACCGTCATGGCACCTTGTCGGCCACTTTGCCGTCACATCTTAGATCCGATCATAACCACCAACCTATCGTTAAAACCGTCACCATGAGCCCTACCATCCCTAGCCTATCCAAACTCCATGATTCTGTTTGGTGCTTGTTCCTTTTGTAGTTTTATAGCTTTTCCTTTAGTAGTCTTATTGTGATTGTTGTTTGTAGCTGAAGAAAAGCCTGAAGAGGAAAGAGAGCCCGAAGAGCTCGAGTACAAAGAAGAGCCTGAGGACGCCGCTGAAGGCAAGTTCTAACACCTCTTTGAACCACATTGAACCCATGTTTTACTGCAGCACCTATAGAGCCTAATGCTTGCTTATTTTTACAAACTATGTTAAAATATTGTGTAGTTTAATACCTACTTGATTCTAGGTATTTATATTGATATCAGTTACTTACTATAGTTAATATAATTTACCACCTTGTTAGCCGTTGGCGACGCACCCTTGTTAACCATAGGTCTTCCGTCTTTAAATACTTTTAAAGAACGGATAGTTGCCTTGTTTAGTAGAATGCTTAGAACCCCAATTGCGGTGCAATGCACTGCCACACCATACACCAATTCGTTTACAAAATGCGTTAAATTGTGTTTGGTGGTGTGCGTAAAATGAAGAGGGTGGGAATTAGTGCAACTGGTGCTAGGTGAAGAAGGATGATTCTGGTCGTGGGGTGGGGCACACAAAAGGTGATGGTGATAGGTGTATAGTCTTCGATGTGGTCCACCTGTTATGGATGAGTCCGCCACCCCTGCCATATAAGGACTTGTTCGTTAGTTCTCGGCTTAGCAATTTCGTGCAACCACAGAACCTGTACATATTGTGCAGGATTTATCCTCGCTATGTAAGTATTCCACATCGAGCCATTAGGAGATCGGTAGGGCACAAGGGGACAGGAGATGGGTGTAAGATAACTCGCTGCCTAGCTCTCGACTATGTAATTGTTCGCATTATGGGATCGTAAGCCCAGGATATAGCTCTTGGTTTGGTAATACCCGGCGTAGTAGGGGACCAGAAAAAGATGTGACTATGATAAATCTTCACGATCCGGCTTCGAGAATATACTGTCGCGTCATCGGGAGGGTGATACCCCGACGGATAGCCCCTGTGTACATCTTAGGTAAGGTAGAATCTATGAAAACCTATGTAGTCGTATGGTAAGCGTTATGCAACTCTGTTGATTAAGAGGAACATAACCTATGAGTACAATGTATAACCTCTGCAGAGTGTAAATTTCTTTTAGATAGGCCGTTGTCACGGTATTGGCATGCCATTTGTTCAGGTACCCTACGATTAGTTTTCTATATTGTCCTTGACGAGTGAGTGGGTGTAGACGCCTATGTTTTGAAAAGTATTGGCTGTGTGCCGAGGACCTGCATAGATGCGTGCTAGTGCCCGACTAAAACTTGAGAACTGATGGAAAGGGTGAAAGCTTTACTCAGGTCCACCCTACTAAAAGATAATAAAAATCGTTTTCATATTGTTTAAAGACTTTTCCTTTAGGAAGCCCCCGCATAAAATCTTGCCTTCCGCAAAACTTAAACCTTAAGCCTCTTCTTGCTTCGCCTTTCGCAAACCTTACCCTCCATACCGTTAGGGCTTGCTGAGTACTTTTGTACTCACTCCATCCCATGCTGTTGTTGTTCAGAGGATGAAGATGATGAGGATGACGCCAACTACGAGGAGTAGAAGTCTTGTCCTTCGCTCGAGTGTTGCATATGGTGTGCTAGTAGTTGTCGAGTAGGTGTGATGCTTGAATAAGAGTCACTACGTCGACTTGCTGAATGTAATATAAGCTATGTTTGTTAGACCTTTCCGAAGACTTGTAGTACATTGAACCCATACATATAAAAATATCACTTGTTCTTGATGTGCGTACTAACTACCAGTCTAAGGATTGGTATAAGAGGCACAAAGACTCATTCCTAGAAGGGGGTCTTACAGGCCGTCACCGCGTCATCGCTCGGGCCGAGCTCCGTGTGGCCGCAAGGAGGCCGGCGGGGGTGTCCGGTTTAAACTCCAGCCGCCACCGTGCTAACTTTGCCACACCTCACTGAAGCGCCCCGGGTATTCCCGGTGCTTAACACTTTATTATACCAGTCTCTGGATCAGTCGCTAGTACAACAAGTCTTACAACAAGTGATATCACAGGTCCCGTTCAGGCAACGGACGAGAAACATATGACCGGACAATACCAGCTACAAACAACAGGATTACAACTACAACCCAGACCAACACATCTAGAGGTGAACACATGGCGGAAGCAACTAGGCAGCGACACTAATCCACAGGCAAAGTCGAGTGCGGACGAGACCAAAGCTTAAGCGTCTTCCTCACCATTGGCGACGACGAAATCAAGATCTTCTTCTGTAATCAATAAGCAAAAATGAGTACAAAAGTACTCAGCAAGTCTCGACTCTTACCCTACCATTAAGGGGAAAATGTATGCACTTGGCAGTAGCAAGGTTCAGACCAAGGTCATCAATATTGCCATAAAGAAATTTTACACATGCAGGGGTTTAACTTTGTAAAGCAAGTTTTGTAAACCTTATATTACAATATTAGTTGATCAAGTTTTAACATTGTCGGACACCCCGTCCTCGACAACCTTCGGCGAGAGGCCGGTCCTAATACTGGAAAATCACTCACACCTCAAAGATCATCCCATGCTAGTTGTTGTGACCAAACCATAGCCTGTCCATAACTGAGGACTCAGCTATTCGAATAGATTTTAACTCTGCAGAGATTGTACACTTTACCCACATGCTGAGCGTAGCATCATACCGTGACCAGTAGTACTGTCTCACAAAACCATTACCCATCACAACATCGTCCCGACTAATCATCTATGGAAGTTACCAGGGGTTCATGACCTTGAAATCAGGCCTACAACCAGGTTGCCAAGTCTGCACCACTTGCACCTTTTCCATGGGCTTCCATTGCTCTCAGCCTCCAGACGATTAACAGACTAGTTAGCGGGAGTTAGGCTAAGCCCTACCTCATACAAGGTCATGTGGCCGCACATAAAAATAACTAGGTAAGATGTCACCCTAACTCGGTCTTTAATCGAGCCAAGACAACTATCTCCACCATAAACCTACCACAAAGGTAGCGTTTATTCTCCCAAAATAAGCCTACCACAAAGGTAGTGCTTATCCAACAGAATCATCCCGGCTCATAATCAAATTCATTGGCGTAATATCTTTAGTTATCACCCCACCAATATCTCACACAACACCGCCAAAGGCACACGCATTTTGCTTTGTAAGAACTAGTGAAAATAAATAAATATATATATATATATATATATATATATATATATATATACACACACACACTAAAGGATAATATAGTCCTGAGCATTTAAGCTAAACAACGTGATCATTAAGGCATAATTATTATAGCCAAAATGATTATCCAAAGTTCATGATGGAATAAGTAGGATGGATAGTATAGTCACGTAGTTTGGTTATACTATAACGATGATTTTACAAACAATCGGTTCAGCATTTCATGCAGTAAAATAGCTTCTACGGTTTGTAATTAAATCATAGGATAAATATGATCAAAGGGAACGGATTGAGATTTGCCTTCGTTGATGTCCTCGAGAGGGTCCGGCTCGAACTCTGCGGCTCCGGGTTCTTCCTTCTCGAACTCTCCGTTCACTAAATACTCGCGACCGACAGACAAGCAAACAATACAAATAAATACAGAAAAAATAGCAAATAAATTTTAGAATTTATGGAATTGGTTTCAATGGATAAAGGGGGATTTTAGATGAATTTAGGAAAAAGAATCGGATTATTTGGAGCTCGGGTGAGAGAGATATGGACTTTTGGGCGCTGGAGCTGGGCTAATTACGAAAATAAAATCGTAATATCGGAGAATGGCTAACAGGCTGGGGTATTAGGCTTTTACTGCTTTGGGCTTTGCTTAGGAGCATGTGGGCTAAGGCTTAATTAAATGGATAACCATATTGGATGCTAACAGAGGCACCAACAGAGGCACGAACAGAGTGTTCGTCCTTCTCGGCTCTGTCCACCATGGACGAGCCTTGGAAGCTCCGTCCAGCAAGCAAAACCAGCACATGGAGGGAGGGAGCGGCTAGGAAGCAGGGAAATCGGAGGCCCCGGCCTTCACGCACCCGTCCTAGCAGAGATTTGGGGTCGGAATAATGGGGATTTTGAACTGCTCTGGAGAGAGACGACCATGGCGGGCGAGACTCGTCGCATGCTCGTGAGAGAGAGGAAGAGGGCTCGGGAACAGGTCGAGAAGGTGGAGGAGGCGATGGGGAAGCTCACCTCGTCGACGGCTCGACGCGGCTGGGTTGCGGAGGAGTTCGACCTCGCCTTTTATAGGTGACGGAGCGGCAGCAGCTGGCTCGGCCGAGCGACAAGCTTGCCGTGAAGGCGGAGGCGATGGTGCCGTGTTGGGCGGAGGCTCAGCTGCAAGGGGCGACAACCGGCGAACAGCGGCGGCTCGTGTGACGAGGAGCGACGGTGCGTCGGCTAGCAGATGGCGGAGCTCGGCTGACGCGACGACGCGGCCAGCAGCTTGGCGTGTGCGAGAGGGCAGCAATGGCGTGCGGAGCTGCGCTAGCTCGTGCAGTGAGGGCGATGGGCATCTTCAAGAGAGGGCAGGGCGGCACGGCAAAAGTACTGGCAGTTCGGTATGCTCACTAAGCCGAGGCGTTGAGCGCCATCATTACATGTGTGCTGCATCAGGAGCTCGACTCTGAGTGTCGACTAGCTCGGGGCATAGCTCAGCGGATTGGATGGCATGGCAGGCGGTAGGTTCTGGAGTAGGCGAGCTTGCATGTGAAGGAAGGAAGGGAAGAGAAAGCGCTGCCAGTCAGCTTCGAAAGATAGTCGATGGATAGAGATGGATTAGGAGTTAGAAAATAATTGATAATTTATAAAGTTGCATTTAGTTTGTGAATTTAAATTTGAATTTTGAATAGATGAATTTTCAAGGCGTTACACTCACCACCACCGGAGCGGGTCGACGACCCACATGGCTACAAGGAGGGCGTCTGCAAAGGGCTCCATCTTCATCGACTGAGCGTCACCTGTCAGCTCCCGGTTCGTATCCTCAGGCGCTGGCCTCTTGCCTCTCCGGATCCACCTTCCAGAGGTTCGGATCCACGGAAAGGCGACAGCTCCAGGCGCCTCTGCATCGTTACAAGCCTTCGAGGGGGCTGGATCCACAGTCCTAAGGGCTGTATCTATGTCCCTAGTTATCTCGTGTGCGGCTCAAGATCAACTCCGGCGACAAGCAGCATGAGCGGTCAGTCTACGCCTTCACATCGACTCAACAACGCCATCAAGTTTCACCGGAACTATGGGGCTAGGCCTCGATTCCTTCCGGATGTCTCTTCTCCGGCAGTCATCTGACCCTCAACCTCCTTCGGCCTTTGCTAAGCAGAGGCGATTTGAGATGGTGTGGCTCAGCTTGGCAACCTGAAGATGTGGGAGGCGGTGGATCTGCTCGGTGATCTGTCGGATACCGTAGGTTGTAGCTGCTTTGTCTTGATGCCTCGGACTGTTGGTATCCGCCTAAGGTTCCATTGGTGATGGCGTCCGTTACTGTGAGGTGGCTAGGACGTCCTTCAGTGCGGTTGTCATATTCTTTGGCGTCTTGTGGCACTGGCCATCTTTGGGTACATTGGCTTTGTCGGTAGGGGTATTTGTCGGCAATGGCGGCTCAAGTGAGGCTAAGCACCGACTTCAATCTCACCCGACATCTGACCATCACCAGAGCCTTAGTTATTTTGGATGCTTGAAGCTGTGTCAAAGTTTTCGAAGTCTTGTAATTTGTTTTTTTTTTTGCGTGCACCATTTGGTGTTTGTGAGCTTAAAGAGCTTCTTTTGTAAGATTTTGCTGTGTATATACTTTCGAGGGTGTAGAGGCTAGGTTTTCTCCTATTATCTTTAAAAAAGTAGTGAGTGTGACTCAGACATACTTAAAAATTACATATTTAAAGTTGAGATTTAGACTGAGAACTGAACAGAGGCTTGCAGATTTATCCAGGCGAATTATCTAACCTATTGATCGATTGAAGGTTCAGAAGCTATATACTCCATAAGAGTGAGTAAAGAAAGAGAACAAATTTATGAATTATGAACCCTTCCCGGAGACCCAGCGCCTCAAGCTGCACGCAGCGTTCTCGGCATCCATCTGCGAGGTAGTAGTAGTAGGCAAAGCGTCGTCTTCCAAGTTGCGCTCACTGTTGAAGCTAGCTACAGCTTCGACTGGGACGCAGAGAGGCCAAAATCGGCGATGGCGATGCCTGCATGGACCGATCATCTTGGCGGCGAGCCACACGCCCCATCCTTTGACGGTTTGACCTGGCGCCCTTTTTGACTCCTGTCTCGGAGTTTGCACATTCCCCTGTGCACACGCCGCGTGGTTTTGCCGTCCTGCCGGGGGATTGGTCCCGTGAATTGGGGTTAAAAATTCATGATAGCTACAGTGAATTAGGATTAATTTCTAACCATCGATCAGAAATCAAAGTTCTAATTCTATGCTACAGTACTCTTGCACAGTGTTATATGAACGATAAAATTGCTATAGTAATCGATAAAGATAACTCACGTTACTGTATCAATTAAAAATACTGTACCGTCTCTCTCAGTTTACTATATCACACGCTACAATACCTTGAATTTTTAACCTAGTTTCAGAGCACTCCGATCCCCGGCCGGGTTGAGCAGGAGCTGCAGGATATAAGGCTGGGAGTCAGTCCGCCACTGCCAGTAGCCGAGAAGCATTTCCGTCTTCCACAGCTGCTGCATTCGTGCACTTAATTTTGTTTTAAAGAAACTGTACACTTCCTATGAGCCGACGTAATTAGCTTAGACTCAAGCTTTATTAACGAATCTGTATTTTTTAAAATCAGAAGTCAGGGTAGAAACATCTGAACGGTCCAGTATCGCTGTATGGCATTTGGGCCTCCAACTCGTACATTCCCACACGAGGCTAAGCATGATGGGCGACGAAGGCCCATATCGGCGGAAAACTTAACAGCCCATCACTCCTAGCCGCCCCCTCCGGGCCTCTGGCAGCGCGAAACTGGAAAAAAAAAATTTATTAAAATGACCTAAAACAAGAAAGTCGAAGTCCGAGCTAGGAAGAAGCTTCGATACCGCCACGACCAATAAAGACGCCGCCGCGATCTCACGGACCACCGTCGAAACCTGCAAGAAACAGTGAGAAGTACCACCAACTGCTAGTCTCCATCTTCAAAGCTTTGAAAAAAAAATCCGCAATAGATAGCAAAAGCTAAAAGAACAACGGCCAAACACCCACAACTGAACCACCTCACTGAAAAGCGGCAAAAGCTCCTCTCAGATCGAGCCTCCAAAAAGCCGGCTACAAGAGCCGAACCACCGCATGACACCACCAGCATCACCAAAATGCCAGACGATGCCATCCACTTTCTCCGTAATAATCCGAGCCGAACCCGCCGCACCCCAACTCTACGAGCCCGTCACCGACGTTGGAGGAGAATGTCATTGAAGCGGAGAAGAGCCCGAAAAACCTTATTCCAAACTGGACGAAACGATCTCCGGTCATCCCCAGCTCACGATGGCCTGGGAGGCCATCGCAGGTGAGGGAGCTCTCGATCGCCGGTGGTGGGAGGCACCGCTCTCTCCGGGAATGTAGCAGATGCGAGAAGAGGCGTCGGAAGAAAGGAAGCAACGTTTGGGCCGGAGGGGAAGGAGGGCGAAGACCGGAATAAAAAAATGGGGCCCCGGAGGGGAACGGTCAACGGATAGCGACAGTGCAAGCAGCGGTGCAGCAACCTCCTCCCCATCAGCGAGGAGAGAGAAAGCTAGATGTCCCACATCAGTACATCACCACTGTTGCCGCGGTGACGGATGCCTAAGAGGTCCAACAATTTAGAAACGGATGAAATAAAATGAATTAAAATATACATAGGAGCACACAGTACTATCGCAGATAAATCTACTCTTGGTGAAGGCAAATGATGGTAATGCACACCTGCTACAACACATAATTGACCTATATGAATTGTGTTTTGGCTATCAACAGATATTTGCAATAATGTTCAGCAAGAAAACAAAAGGGCCAGCCCAAGCCGCTGTGAAGCAAATTCTAGAGCTCACGTGTGAAACCGCCAACGAAAGATACTTGGGGTTGCCTGCACACGTTTCTCGTAACTTTCTTAAGCTCTGACTACGCCAAACAGGCTATAATAATATAATTTGTTCATGTAGTTTTACACTTCTTGATATTCAAGTTTCTGTAACTTCTAACATTTTCTGTAACTTTCTAAGAATATAAATTTGAGTATCTAGTTATGATAAAAAAAAAAATGACAAAACAGGCTTATCAATCTCTTGATATGCGAACAAGTAAACCAGTAGGCGTTTGAACTGTTTTTACGTGACCTGAACCAATCAAATCGCGAAGGAGGAACCTCGTATCAAGAGGTGAAAACCTCAGTTTTGTCTTCTCCAGTGAAGTGAGTAGCATCTCTTTGTACTTCTTACGGTTCAATAACGAAAGAATCTCCTTCCTTCCCTGCTCAATATAACCAACAAAGTCAAAAAACGTCCAATCAGCAAATTTATTTACAGGAATGAAATTACAAATCAAACTCCCCAAGCAGAAACCAGAGTGATCACAAACAGCATCTGTAACAAAGAGGGCAATCGTAATGCCAATTGCCATGTAACTTTTCCTCCCAAGTAAATGTGCCGTATCCACCATTTTTCTGAACCCAATATATAATGCACCCCAAGTTACCAGCATTTTTCTTGTATCTAAATTTTTTATCTCCGTCCATTCCAGCACCAGCTAGAAAATTAGAGAGACAAAAAAGGTGCATGTCCAGCAATCAAGAGTTGTGATAATGAGAACTTAGTCAGCCCACATATTGCATTTTTTTTCCCATACAAGCAGTGATATCTGTGATACTCTGATAATCTAGCGAAGCACTGATAACTTAGAATAACACTGAAGGAAAGTAGGTCTAGGGAATCAGACAGATATCATTACTTTCACCATCTGAGATTAGCTAGTGCCAGGATTTTTTATCAAGGTGTACAAACCTGGGATAGGCCTTTCAATATAGGACCAATGCTTGGA
>BCLG01000188.1:249232-271131 GCA_001602295.1 Zoysia matrella
GTCAGCCAGGGGAAGATTTCTTCCCACGCGCTCTTGGGCATGGCGCGCCGGACGTAGTCGGACTTGTTCTTGGTGAAGGTGCTCATGCTGGTCCCGCGGCTCAGAAGCGACTCGACCGGCGCGTTGGGGTTCCAGGAGTTGAAGAAGGACGCGGACTGCAGCCAGGTCATCTCGAGGCAGTCGGAGCTCGTCATGCCGAGCTCCGGGAAGAAGGCGCTCAGCATCGGTACCAACGCGCTGCACGAGCCGAGGTACAGGGCCTGGAAAATGGCTCGCCTTCCTTGGATGAGCACCCTCATGTTGATTTCGTCCGGGAGTGTCGGTCCCACGTCTTGCCACCTGGTCACGACGTCGACGGCGCCCTGGTCGACCGTCTTGAAGACATTGAACGCCGTGACGGTCGACGGGACCTTGACGAGTCCCACTTTCCACGACAGCACGATGCCGAAGCTCTCGCCGCCGCCTCCACAGACGGCCCAGAAGAGGTCCTCGCCCATGGCCGCCCTGTCGAGGACGTCGCCGTTGGCGTTGACCAGCTTGGCGTCGAGGACGTTGTCGATGGAGAGGCCGAACTTGCGCATCATCATGCCGATCCCGCCGCCGCTGAGGTGGCCGCCGACGCCGATGGTCGGGCAGATACCCGCCGGGAACGCGACCTCGGGGTTGTTCCTGGCGACGGCGTAGTACAACTCCCCGAGCGTGGCGCCGGAGCCGACCCACGCCGTGGGAGGAGACGCCCCGGCGCTCACGGTGATGGCGCGGAGGTTGGCGAGGTCCACCACGCCGAACACCTCGGGCCGCTCGGACCGGTACGACAGACCCTCGTAGTGGTGGCCGCCGCTGCGCACGCGGAGTCGCACACCGTTCATGCGGCCGCACGTCACGGCGGCCTGCACGTGGGTGGCGTCCGTGGGCGTGACGATGCAGAGCGGCCGCACCGTGGCGTTGGTGAAGAACATGGGGTTGTGGATGGAGGACACCAGCACGTCGGTGAAGCTGCTGGAGCCCTGAGTGAAAACTAGCTCGCCGGGTATCTTCTCTCGCAGGCATTGGAGGAACCCATCCGAAGAAGCAGAGGACGGAGTGGGGAGACACAGAGAAGAGAAGAAGCTGAGGATGAGCACCAGTGCTAAGCCTCCTCTCGACGCCATTGCCGTTTTTGCTTCGTGCGCTAGTGATGGTACTTCTACGGTGCTTGGCTGTTTGATTGTTCTGATTAAGCTGGTTATATAGCAGTTGATCTACGGTGACATGGAAGCTGGGCGTATGAGACCCGTGACTCTGCGTGAGCAGGTATTGCCCTTGCACCTCGATCACGTCGACGGTCGGTGTCGATGAGGTCTAGTGATCTTCAGATCTGGTTCTGAGACCAATACAAGATTAAATTAGTGTTACTATTGGCCTTTAGATGTGCTTTGTTACCGACACGCACTGTCAGACGTGCACCTCATTCGCCTGTCAAGGCATCTCCCCGTGAAATCTGAAGCTACGTGCACAAGGTGCTCGCCAGAACGAGACCTGCAACTAGAGTGCGACCGCAAGGGGTAGCAATGCGCACCACAGATTTAATCCAGTCCAATATAGTATCGTTAGTAGCATGATCTGCTTTTCGCATGAACAGAGCCAAAGGAATCAGTTGAAAAATTCCATTCAGCATGGCATGCCATGGTATTGGTAACATGAGCTGCAGATACGGCCGCTTTTAAATATTCGATCGGTACAAATGGAACCCATCTGGACGAGACAAAAACATGTGACACCGATGACAGCTCGCATTACAGATATGGAATACTATCATATTTGAGGACAGAGGAAGCTGCTAACATAACGGATGCACTGCAGATGTAGCAGAACGTGGGCGAGATGGCCCTGAAATTCTTGTGTCCGTCAAATGCACGGCCAGATCATTGGAGGGTAAACTAGTTGACCTGCTGGAGCTGGGCTTTCTTCATAAACCAAATAATCTTCGAAAAATCAGCATAGTTTCAGTTAGTACAACATGTCAAAGGTCGCACAAACACGCCGGCATCCCTTTGTCTAAACCCCTTTTTGGTACGCGCGTCACAGGTCGCATGAACACAGAACACGCCGTCATCCTTGTCTAAACCCTTCTCGTCTTGGTACGCGCATAGGATGCAGCCACAAGGACCGTGATTGTTTCTACGGAGCCGTTAACAATGTCGGGCCTGTATTACTCCCATCAAAAGTTTCGTCCAATAACCATATCGGACCAGAAAAAAGAAAGCATAAATACCTATAGAAGGTACATATGTCACTTAAAAAACATGACAATACATCAAGGAACCAAACACATAATCACATGCGCACTGTCCAGGAATACCAAATCATCCAAACTAAGTTGCATATAAAATAAAGTGATAGACCATAATAAAATTCATTCATAATTTTAGATTCCAAGTAATCTGACACAACATAATCTCCTCAGTCAAAAACTGGCTAAAGTGACAAGACTTTGTAAATAACATGCATAGGGGTGAACTCTTCGGTGACCATAACATCTCTAAGGCCTGATTACACATCAGCTTCTAAGAAGTGTTGGCCTGGGCCTTGTTCAGGATCACACCTTCGTACTTCACCTGGAACCACTTCATGGCATCCTCCTTGGTAACCCTGTGCTGGATTCCAACACGGGACTTGCACCTGCGACGGCGTGCAACACGGTACCCAGCACGCTCAAGGACAACATAGAAATCCATTCCATAAATACCTGTTGAGGGATCATACCTACAAATGGCAAACAGAAAATAAGTAGCTGCTGACATGAGCAGTTCACTGAAGAATAGGATGACATAATCACCACTTGGACCTTCTTGACATTACAACACGCAAAAATTAATCAATAGAAATCAAAATCATTCAGTGGCAATGAATATTACAACACTACAAGACATTTACTCCAACAAAGCATGCTATCAAAAGAAAATGGCAAACAAGTACAAATAAAAGCAACCTATGCCACATTCAAAATTACACAAAACTGATGAAACAGTATGTTTCAATATCTATAGTGGATACAGTGAAGGATCTTACTTGATGCCAAGATCGATGTGTTCCTGGATTCCAAAACCAAAGCACCCTGTCTCACTGAAGTTCCTCCTCAGCAGTTCATATTCCTTGACCTTCAGTCCACTCTCCAGAAGCTGCATTGCCTTCTCGCCCCTTATAGTCACATAGCATGCAATCTTCTCATTACGTCTGATACCAAACGAACGGACAGTGTACCTAGCTGAAGAGTGCAAAGAACCACATGTAAACATCAAACAATTATCCAGATGTTATGAAAAGAGGAAGAAGCATCAATGGCAAATGTACCCTTTGAGAACACAGGCGACTGTCCACTCAGTTGCTCCAAGACCTGCAAGTACAAGAGCACAAAGACTTATCGCTATTAAATGTAACAGAAGCAATGGAATATACGATCAGAACTTAAAACTTTGTTTACATTACACCACTAAGCATTTATATTACACAAAGAAATTATGGCTGACAACTTAGGAACCTAGATAGCTAAGTACTTAAAATATTCATTGCAGCATTCAGGGTAAAAAAACATTTCAGGACACTATCTATGGCAACTATACTGTATGCTTTGAATTCTCAGTCTACAGTCAATGATCAACACTTCTGAAATGAACATAACCAAAGTAATCATTTGACTATGAGACATCACAAGTCTATCTAATCAACTGATACTCTACCAGACTACAGAACAGATCAGCGACCTGGTTCTTAGTCCTTCATGTTTGCAACAATAACAATAGCATGCCACGTCCAAATTCACGCGGTTCCTACTTTGATCGACGCTATTAATATTGCTCGAGCTAATAACCATTAACCACAACAAATCAGGACCAGCAGTTACCTAAAAACGCTTCACCAGATTCTAGTCTAGCTCTAAACAATACCCCAGGCAATTCACACGAAAATGGTAAAAACAAACCAAGCATATGCTCCAGCCTCCAGTAAAGATCTGACACGCAAAAATGGTTCGGGCACGGAAACAACCTTGGCGGCACGGGTGAGGCGATCCCCGCTCTCTCCGACGGAGATGTTGAGGACGAGCTTCTGCACCTTGATGTCCCTCATCGGGTTCGACTGCTTCTTCTCTGACGCCTGCGCGAGAGACACAACACGCACAGAGGGTTAGCTCTGCCTACGAACAGCCATGCGTGATGCTGGAGGAGGGACTCACCATTGATGAAGCGGCGGCCACGGAACCCTGCGGCGGCGGAGGCAGCCGGGCTGTGGAGGGGAGAAGGGTGTGAGAGTCGCGAGGTTCCACTGGCGGCGGCAGGTGTTATAAGAGGGAAACCCTAGACAGATACTAGAGTGCAGTTGTGGTAGTTGAGTGGGCCGGACAGATAAAAGTAGTCACGGGCTTGGCTGAACAATGAAATGGGCCTGCTAAAGAGAGAACCCTGAGACCCAATAAAAGTTAGAATTAGACGACCAATACTCTTGCTGCACGTGAGGCCCATCATGGACCAACCAGGTTGCTGAAGCACCGGGCTGGCTGAACAAATTTTTTCTTAAAAAAATTGAAAAAAAAAGAAGGCCCAGAGGCAGTCCACTCGACGCGCTGCAGACATTAATAATATCCACGTCGATTTCCAGCCGTCCCAGTCAGAGCACACCGCACCGCACGTCCAGGTCATCCACGTTCGCTGGCACTTTGCAAGCTCGGGTAGCGCACATGTCAACCTCAAACAAGCTCCATAAAAAATCATCCTACTCCTATCCTACCTACCTGCTCTTTGATGTCACTCATGTCCTGATTGTTTCATAATCTGGATTTCGGTTCTGTTTCATAATAGTAATTCAGATTGTGAAAACAAATAGCTCAGACTTTATACTCAGATTATTATGGATTTTAAAAACCAAATTTTGCGCAATCGGAAGGCAAGCAAATAGGCCTTCCATCGGTCTCAGCTCATAAAATACCAGTATACTCAACACAACCACTCCCAACGGAGAAATATTTGTTTTGCCAGATTAGGAATGCAGTTTATTTTTGGGCTCCCGGTGGCAGCCAAGAAACTATTCTAATTGCGACTTGAGAATTTGAACAGCAACTTGTGAGCAAAACGAACACACCTACTGGGAACGAATATGCGTTGCGTGCGGACGAGCAATTCAGTTCACGTGGGAATCATAATCTCCCATTGAGAAAATATAAGACGAAAGAGACCACAATCGTCGTCAACCTCCGTGTGGTGTGGACGTGGAACCTTGCGGAGAGCAACTGAGTTTGCTGCATCGATGATTTTCTCAACAGCAGCTGGTGACACTAATCTTGACAAAGCAACAGCTCGACGTAAATCAACCTAAATTCTTCCAAACACATCATGGCGCCATGACCGCGACTTGTTGAATTATTACGGGAGCCTTGGGTTCAAAGCAAAACCGGACTGCTTTCTTGGCATTTCTTTCGTTGGACTATGCACCAGGCCAATGATCAGATCGTACTACAGAGCAAACCCGGATTGCTCGCTCTGTCGGACGATCACCGGACGGCGGAAGCCACAGTGTGCGCCCACTCCAGGATGTGCTTCCTCATGTCCGCGCCGTCGACAGCCGCGGGGATCCGCCAGTTGCGCAGCATTCTCCTGACCGCTTCCTCCTCGTCGTCCCACGCCTCGGAGAGGTACGGCCTCCTCGGCTCGGGTTCGGGCGCGTCAGCGGCAGCGGCATCCTCCTCCTCGGACCGCTTCTTCCGGCGCAGGCCGGGCACGATGGACGCGAGCTCCGCGTCGACCTCGGCGTCGGAGAAGGTGAACCCGAGGTCCTGCAGGCCCTTGAGCTCCCGCAGCTCCAGCTCCGACATGCTCCGCCCGCGTCGCCGCCGCCTCCCTGCCCCAGCGGCCTGCCGTCGTGGCTGCGGCGAGGCCAGCATACCTTCCTTCCCGGACAGGACGGTCTCGAGCCGCGCGCGGGTGTTGGGGACGATCCTGAGCGGCTCCGGGGCCTGGAACGCGGTCGAGGCGGCCTCGTCGCTGCGCGTCCGCCGGTGCCACAGGCTCGCGGTCGGACCTGCAGGCACCGGCTGCGCCTGCGCCAGCGCGGGATGAGGGCGCGACGGGAGGAGCACGCAGCGGTGGAACCAGCAGGCGTCGTACAGCGCGATGGTTTCCTCTGCCGCCACCGTCGCAGCAACTGTTGCTTCTTGCGCCCGCTGGCGCTCCATTCGGGGAGAGGGGAGGAAGCAGAGCAGAGGAGCAGGCGTGGCGTCGGGGCATTGGGCTTTATTCAGTCCTGGTGGTCTGGTCGGCGGCGTCGCCGAGTCGGTCGGGACGGGGAGCGATAGCGTTTCACGGCAATGACCCCTTGGCCTTGACCTCAAGGGTGGCTACGTTGAATTGGACCTCAAGGTCCGAGAAAACTAATCCAACATGGAGATTGAAAACAGTGGGGTCATTGTCATGCGGTTTCTTGGTGCGGTAGTATCGTCTTCGTTCGGTGGGATCATTGGTTGTGGGCTTGTTTTCAACGAGACATCTCTTCTAGAGCCAATCCGCATCGCTCATCAGAAAACCTCGACGGAACCGCGAAGGTCCCCTGTTGAAACACATGCAACTGTTGGTCGTCAGAAAAACAAGGCGAGCAGAGCCCAGCAAATGCCACGATCTAACATCACAAACGCGTACTCCTACAAGAAGGAGCTGACTGAAAACTATTTGTGATCCGTGACCTCTTTCTTGGTCAAAGAACAATAAACAGAGGAATGATCCTGATTCGATGATGTTAAGCTATGATAAACCAGAGAAACAAGTACCTGCTCTACTTACTACTCCTACTAGACTAGATGTAAACTATCATATGCGACCAGGCCAGCGATGGTTAGCTTACCCCGGCCTATCATATCACTGCATTCAGGCGAGGTCAACAACGCTGTTGGCTGAGCTTTGTGATGTGTTGTCTGCACGAAGAGGAGTTCACTAATCGCGGATGACACTAGCAAATGGCCCGTCGCGGGCATTGCTCATGTCTGCACCCCCACGACACGGTTTCACGGTGGAACCGGGCCTGGGCTGCTGCAGGCTGCTTAGCTTGTGCCCCAATAGTTGCGGACATGAACTGATGGCGTTTTTGGATTGCAAGAAATTTTAGAATCCTGTGTTTTTCCTTATGTGAAAATTTCCGTGTCTAAAGGAGGCTTGAGACTTTGAGAGTGGTGGAGTATATCCAAGAGGACATGCTGCTTCGCTCCATGCCATGCAAAGAAAGGCGTGAAAGGCGAAGCACATTAGTACCAACTTTATTCCAACGGAAAACTTTTGGTTCAAGGGCCATCTTTGAAGCGAGAAGTCTACAAGAACTACTAGAAACAAAAAAGTATGCAGTTACGGTCCATGTAGTTCCTTCCTTCAAAAAACGAGCTCAAAGGTGGCAATTTTAACAGCGGAACAAGAAACCGTTTTTGAACTTAACTCAATAAACCACTGGAAAGCTATATGCATCTCTTTATATCTAAACAGACACACGATAGCCGTCTGAAAAAATACTTTAACACTATCTCTAATATGATACTAAGGACTTGTATTCTCCAGTGACATGACTAACGTTTTTGAAAATGCCATCGAACTATCAGAAGTCACTAGCCCATGAATACCTTCACAAATAGACGCGTCAAAGGATCTAGACTTTTTGAGATATTATTCCGCCCAACATGTTCCGCAGCCTCTTGAAAACTCATTGGCTTCCGTCTTCACTCAAAGCTTGCCAATTACAGACTGTTAAAATCGCTCAAATTACTAAATTAGCACGTCAAAAACTGAATGGGGGCCTGATCTGCGAACTCATTGCTTTCTAAACAGGATAAGCAAGTCAACTTCTCACCAATAAGGCAATGAATGGAGGAGCTAAGGGCTAGGACCATCTTCCACTCTTTGCAAACGTGCAACGCCAAAGCCCAAAGAAGCATCAATTCTATAATAAACAATAACAATCTTCAGTCTTTATAAGCCTGTTAAGATGTCAAAGGGAACAGAAAGATATGAACCAAATACCATCCATTTCTACAAATATAACAACTATATTTATTGCTATTTTTGCTTTCCATTTCCTTGGAAAAATCTAACCGAAGCAAAGTGTTAATAATGTAATAAAAAAATTAGATATTTCTCACAAATAGCATGAATAGTTTGTGCAATCAACAAATGGGAACTCAGTGCAAATATGTGTTAATAAATTAGCAATGCTATGTGTTGCATCAGAAAATGAAACAATTGTACTGATGTTTGACAATCTTAACAAATATCGATCATCCACTAAGCTTTAGATAAATCATCCCACCAATGAAGTTTAATTGGAATTACCCTAACAAAAGATAATTGGATAAATGTGCAATGTAACGACTAAACAGATGCACATGCAGTGTACAAGTGCAGGTACTTATTCTATTGATATCGCCAATTCCATTCCTAAAGAGACTGCAAATGTTGATTGCTGGGCAAATCTCCTTTGGCAGAGAAAACTAGCTCCAGCAAAATGAAGCTCAATCACCCTGCCCAAGGAGACATGGCCCAGTAATCCACAATTTGCATGCACTCGCAATGCAATAGACTTTCTTCACTCCACTTATCTGGCTTACCTGGTGATTGGCTTGCTGCATCCTAGGTTCAAACAATGGAGTATTTATATCCGTTGCACACTTGCTGGATTTGAGTTTGTGGTGCTATAGCTGGCATCCGCATATCCGCTTGAGCTTCTCTTCTCTCTTTGCTTGACAAGTATGGTACCAAGCATATTTTTTAGTCTTCAGAGCGAAAAAGAGCATATTTTCCAGACACCCATGGAATCTTCCTCACCTTGAAGAATGCATTATTGCAGTGGTAAATATCACGCATTCTTAGGCTTATAGCTTAATTAGCTTTTCCCTGATGACTTCTCATTTTACAATGTAGTGTCGCTCTTTAGCCGTATTCATTCTTGAATGCAAAAGGCAGGAAACTATGTTAAGTTCTCCATTTTCCAAAACAACATGCGACTTCCACAATAATAGGCCTCTCCAATTTATAGCAATGTCCTCCGCCAACATCTGAATGTGTGCAAAGACTGGGTTGGATCTATTTCCTGTTATCCTCGAATGATATTGAGGAACAATGTTGCTGCACTCTGCATTTATGTCATATCCTTCTGCAGCATTTTTTTTGCCTGTCTTGCCAATATTAAGCCACCTGAAATCAGCAAATCCAGCCAATCTCCTCGCTACGGGATGTCCTTGCAGTTAATACTCTGATGAGCTTATATGATTCAGGTTCACCCTGTGGTCTTGGCCTAGCCCTTCGAGAGACGGAGAGGCAGTGGATACAACAAAAATATGATATAACTAAGTAGGTGATATCTTCAGGTCAGAACACTAAACAGTAATAGCAGTCTAACAACATCTCAGTGTAGGACAAATATTAGATATGATAAGACGTTACGCGGCCTCTCGAAGCCTGCTGCAGCTCAGCTTGCAGACAGTGCATCATGTGAAATGCTCATAGAATCGGATACCTACTAGATTCTTCGATGGAGGCGGATCAGGAAAGCATCAAATGAGAAGATCCATTTGGATGTTCCACGACAAAGCATAATATCAGTGGGCCTTCATAACATATAGAAAAAGAATGCAATATATTTGTGGCCCACAGAAAGCATGCATAACTGATTAGGGAAATAGTTATATGAAACTGATTAATTAAAAACAACTCGACAACCTAGGAGAAACCAGGTGGCATTGTATTAAGAAGAAAATAGGCACTTAAATTCGTATCCAAGGGGATTAACCCACACCCTTAACCAACTGAGCTAGGCTTAGTTCATTTTTGAAAGGAAAGCTAGGCTCAGTTCCTTATGAAACTGATTAATGGAGATGATGAATCGTACAGCTTCAACAAGTTATGTAGTTTCCAGGTTCCCAGGACAACAAAAAAACAAATCCAGATAGAGGATTAAGTTTCAATTTGTAGATGTAGGTTTCTCCCTAATTCAAAATGTATCATTTGATATATTTATTTTAACTAACCAGCAACAGTGATATGGAATAAATGGCAAAAGAGACCTATGCCTCTTGGATGAGATGCACGAGCATGAAGCCTCTTTATATGGTTCACCAAAAAAGATGGCAATTTGAAAGGTAGGGGGTATAGGAATACCTCCTGAAAGCATTCTCCTGATTTGAGGAGCATATCCACAGCATATCCAGATTTTGCTTGTCCATCTGTGCCCTATATATTTGCCCTGGTAACATATGGTGCAAGGCAAGAAAAATATTGGTCACAGAAAGAAGAATGTGAAGAGAGAATGGGGAAAAAACAGATTCATGGTCTTTCTAGAAATGAAAGGAAAAAAGTGAATGGTGCCATACTGCCAATAGAGTGCTCAGGGGGAGAATCACAGTGCAGTTCTCCTCTGGCATGCAGGCTGATGTAGTAGGCATTTGCACAATGCGCTACTTTATCGCCAGCCCTGCCAAAGGAGAATTGCCCTGCCATTCTGAATAAACCCTGCTTCAGTTTTGTTCTGCCAGAGCAGAGTGCTATTTGCAGGCAAGTGATTTGATGGATGGTGAACAAAGGTATTTTTACATGAATCCTCGTAAACTTCTTTACTTCTTTATAAATGGTAACTGTAAATCAGTGGCTTTGTTTTCTTTGCACTACCCAGCCAGATCAACCCCAATATCACATCTGTGGACCAAAAATAGATTATTGTAATTTTCTGCTGTTTTAATCTCTAGCTGAAGAGCACATTATGCCACAGATTAGATATTGCAGGTCAAAGATTCGCCTGTTCTGTTGTTTACAGGATTATCGTAAAAATAGAGACGCAGGGGAAACCTTAGTGGCCGTAGATGGGGAGAGAACCGAACCAGCATTTTTTAGCTCCCCAATCCCTCACTGGGATCTGAAAGAGGAGAGCAGGGGGTGTCTAATCTTCTTCCTCTGATGACGCAGGAGAAGGGAAGCGGTCTGGCCGTTCGATAGAGTCCGATGGATCAGATTTATGTGCTACAGTTAATGAAGCAATTTAGAAAGCTAAATGAGCTAAAAAAAAAGCCCTGTTCATTTCGTGGCTTAAAAGATGACGCAGAACTACACTTTGGAACACATAAGAAAACGGAATACATACAAGAAATACACAAAGAATTGTAGTTTTTTTTAGCCTCACAAAGAATTGTAGTTGAAATGAACTGAGATATGTTAAGAGTAAAATAAGTATCATGACCCTTCACATAAAAATAAAAGATGATGTACAAAGGCATAAATACAGTTTCTCAAAGAAAAAGAAAATTTGTTAACTTGATAAATGTAAAGAAAACTTTATGAGCGAGAGCCTTTTGTTACTCAGAGAAAGTACCCAACCATGTGGAAACTACTGCACATCCACATATCATAAAATTTAGCATATTTGAGAATCCAAAAGATGGCAAGCATGAAGCATATATATTTCTATTTTGAACAGTTCATAAGTTCAAACATGGTTGCAATGGATTCACAACAGAAGAACCGGTATCCTCCCTGTTGCCGGATGCACAATACAGCAATAGCGATCTAAGCTGATCTAACCGTTCTTTTCAGATTGCAAATAAACTCTCTAGGTAACATAGAAGTTGCTAATGTCACTAGTAATTCTCAGTGGCTGCAAAAGCCATAACACAAACTACATCACACGATTCGAAAAAATACATGACTGCTCAACTAAGAGCAGCAGCCACCCTTCTTCACCGCTGAAACATCATCCTTTATGTTGATCTTTTCACTCTTGCCAGGCCCAGAAGCTGCGTCTTCACCTGCTTCAACTGCTTTCTTACTCACGATGCGGTATATTTGAGTCAATACCTCTGCAAAGGCATTTTCGACGTTGGTGGACTCAAGCGCAGAGGTCTCCATGAAATAGAGTGATTCCCTCTCTGCAAATGCCTTTCCTTCATCAGTTTGAACAGCAACAAGGTGGCGGAGATCAGATTTGTTGCCAACCAGCATAACAACTATATTGGGATCTGTATGGTCTCTCAATTCCTTCAGCCAGCGTTCAACATTCTCAAAGGTTGAGTGCCGAGTCACATCATACACAAGTAGTGCTCCAACAGCACCTCGATAGTATGCACTGGTGATAGCACGATACCTGCAGTGAGATTCAAATCCAAAATATTGTCAGACAAGTAAACTAAATAGATAACATTCTCATCTGCAAAAAAAATAACATTCTGACTTCGGCAGAAGTTCAGTCTGGGAAAAAGCTCTAACAAAAATTTAACAAGTTAAATCAACCAGATATTTTGCAATTCATGTCAGTTTTGGTGCGGAATGCTATGACATAAAACTGATGAGACATCCAAATTGCAATAGATTAATCTCTGCATACAAACAATAAGTAGCATATTCAGAGGCCACTCAGGCCTAGCCTTAAGTTTTTCTTCATTACCCAATCCAAAAAGGTCATGCTTGAAGAATAGATTCTATGGCAGCCTCTTCAATTGAATTTTGGCATAATTAATAATGTTGTTAATTAGCAGAGCTAGCGAAAACTAGATTTCAGTAAATCATTTCTTTTATAGTATATCACGCAACAAAATAAGAAGAAAAAAATATTTGCTTCCCTACTGTGCTGTACAAGCATTTCAGTTTCAAGACAAATGGATCACAATCATGCTATAATTCTATCATTTTTAATCAAGATATCATAATATTGTACCACCAAGCAACAATTACGATAATGAAAAAGATATCATGGACACGGCCAGCATAGCCAATCGAGACTAACAATATATAAGCACATGGCTTATTTTTAACAAGGAACATGAACAATTACATGTGAAGAAAAAAACTAAAAAGGTGCGGTTATCTTTGACGCTTCTGTTCAGCATAAACATAACGGAAAAAGGGTTACGGCAATGTTCCTCCAAAGTACACATCATTGCCAAATTAGCTGACACGCTCAGCAGAATTGTCCGTAACATGCAATTCCTATATTAGTAGCATGCAAAATATCTGAACTGTAGAATGGGCATCAAGCATGGAAAAAAATGGCTACAGAATATCAGCATATGCCACACTCACTGAGACATAGGAAGCTATTTTTAGCATTGCGCACATTAAACCCAGGTCCACCATTTTTTCCAATTGCTCAAAAGTGGACAGGCGTGAACAGAAGGCAAAATGAGTGGCTGCTCCCTAACACAAAACTGACCTAGCTGCACTATGACACTTTTGATAAACGTGTCTAGCCATTCTACAATCCAGGGTATATGAAATTAAATTACGGAGAGCAAACCGTCGGATCCAACTCCAAGCAGGGAGATCGATGCATCACCACTAAAGTAGCACCATCCAGAACCAGCAATTAAGTGTTTGAGTCCGGTCCAGACATCAAAGAGCAAACCACGCTAAGCTGGACTAAAATTTGCTGTTTTTTTTTATGCACCGAGTACTACCATATTATAACGTTTATAATCATATAGCGTGCCAATTCCACGGGTGAGTTGGATCCAAGCTCATCGAATCACCAAATCCTAAAAATGACTGCCGACACTAGTAAGCAACGCAATTCAGCGGCGAGATCCAGTGCAGAGCCTCACCGGTTCGGGTTCGGACATCACTCAAGCATAGGCAACGCGGGCAAACGGAGACTCAGATCTACCACTTCCATCCCCCAAGCCGCAGCAGATAGACACGGCAGGTGGCGGAGCAGCGCAGTGAACTGGGTGGAGTACGTACCGTTCCTGGCCGGCGGTGTCCCAAATCTGGGCCTTGACGACCTTGCCGTCGACCTGGAGGGAGCGGGTGGCGAACTCGACGCCGATGGTGGACTTGGACTCGAGGCTGAACTCGTTGCGCGTGAAGCGGGAGAGCAGGTTGGACTTGCCAACGCCCGAGTCGCCGATGAGCACCACCTTGAAGAGGTAGTCGTAGTCGTCCTCCGCCCGGTACCCCGCCGCCATTGCTCCGGCGCCGATCTGGTTTCGGGGCGTGAGAGAGAGTGGTGGTGGGGTCTCCGGGTCGGCGTGGCCGCGTGGGGAAAGCAAAGGAATGAAGTGGGGGCACGGCACGGCAGCGGGCGCGGCGGGCGGTGCGATGCGTGGAGTGCGGCGGGTGGGGGATTTTGGTCGGGCGGGGCTACGGAGATCTCACCGGCAGTGGGCCCCGTAACAGGTTTACTTACGGCTCCGGTAACCAACCGAGAAGACAGCTGCCTTCTTTCTTTTGGCTGCAAGCATAGCAATCAGCAGACCCATACTTAGAATATAGTATAGAGAAAACGCGTATTTACATTACAAGTTTGAGACTTTGAAACGTTCTACGCAAAATTCATAGGTTTCTGACACAAAAACATGCTAGACACGTCTCCTACAGTGTTCATTAAACGGGCATCCGTCAATATATTTAAAACCGGTATGCCGTGCGTCCACATCTATCGACCTCGAGAATTTTATTGATCTTATCTGCATTGAAGTCTGTTAAGGTTAAGAACTAATCAGTGCATCATCCCTAGCATCACGCTCGGAGTAATTCTGCATAACAATCATGTGACAATTCTTACCGCCAGTTTACATCGTCTTTATAAGACTTGCTCTGATGATTCATACTCCGATACTCAAATGGAGTTGTGACAGAGGACCTCGGTGGGTGAGGGCCACGAATCTAGTGGTACGACTGCGAGCATCGTTCAAGCAGGGAGGCAAAGTTTGAAGAACATGGACAGATGCATCGACGTAAAAAAGGGGAAAAATTGACATCCACTCCATTCGTATGTTAGGTCACGCTCTGATCTTTACTGTTCTCTCTTTGATCAGGCTGTCTCGCATCGATCATATAACCGTGTTCGTCCAACCAGGATTATTAGTAATTGAAATCATGTACGCAGCTTCCCATAATTTTTGAGCTTTCAGTAGCTTTATTACTTACTCACCCGTGGAATCAGCACCAGCTCCTCTCTGCTCCACTGTGCACTGTGCAGCTGGGAGCTGATATTGACGCACCCAAAAGCAAAAGGAGCAGTTGATCCGCTCCTTCCTCGGCCGTTTCTGTGCGTTGTACGTCCGATTGGATCTCGGATCCGCCGAGCCCCATCATCGTTCTCGATCCTGCTCCTACCCTGCGCTAGCTGATCGACTCCGAAAGGAGATGCAGCAGCATCTCCGATTCGCTGCAGGCCGGCCTTTCTGGTGTTAGGTGCATGTGCGTGGTTTGGTCACCAGGCATGTCCCTGGCTGCCGCCTTGTCGCCCACACATGGGAGAAAAGGTTCAGATCAGCTTAATTCGTTGCGGCCCTCTGCCGATGAACCCCACCAGCCCGGCCGGCCTGCCGGATCGAGATCCGTTGGGAAAGGTTGCTCATGATTGCGACGGCAATGGATGAACCCAAGGACTGATCAACCTTATGCTCACTTGCTCGGATCAGAGGAACGGTCGGATGCAATAATCGGCTTGCTGTGTAGTAGTAACTAGTTACGTGCCATGCTCACGAACATATCATACTAATCAAGTCCTAACGAAAGCATAATAATGCAGTAATCAAGTCGTAAAAGATCCCCGTACCCATGCTATCTCCTTCAATGCGCCCCAATCCATCTATGGCGAGACGGCTTCACCAACGCTGTATCAGCGCGCGGTAGTCTTTAGAGACGTCACATGTCGGAGAGGCGCCCCGGTTCCGGTTGGTCGCTGGAGAGGAAAGGGGTCAGCTGTACTTGCCGCGCGAGGTGAGAACACCGGAACGTGACAGGGCAATAAAAGAAAGCGAGGGTGGTGGCGCGTCGTGGCCCCGGTTGGCCTCCCTCGACGCCGATCAATCATGTTCGGAGGAAGGCGCCACAGCTGCAACTTCCTGCGTGGAGGAGCTCGGACCCGGTGATGGAACGGGGGAGGAGGAGGAGCCGTCCAAACCAGGTCCTTTTCCCTTCACCCACCGCACGATCCGCTGCAAATCTTCTTCCTCCCTCCCTTCTCCTGCAAACAAAGGGTAGAAGAAATATAAGAAATATATTATACCCTGTCTGGCGCGCGATACCACAACGGGCCGTCTTCTGATCGTTCGCGCATGCAATGCCGTCGTTCCGCCAAACCACCACGATGTCGGAGGCGCCGTCTGCCGCGCCGGAGGAGATCGTGAGCCACTGCTCCTCGGAGGAACTGTCCTCGTCGTCGTCTCCGATGATCACCGGCGCCGAGGACGAGTCGTTCGTGGTGCAGGTGGTCTCGCGAGACGTCTCTGACGGGCTTCTTGGCAAGTTCGCGGACACCAGCGAGTTCGACTTCGACTACGCCCGCAGCGGCCTCTGGTCGCCGCTGGTGCTCCGGGCCGAGGTGCTGTTGCTCACGCAGTCGTCCGCGGCCAGCCGCAGCCGACGGCGACTACGGCGGCGCCGGAAGCGAAAGAAGGTGCGTGTATTGCAGAGTAATTGATCTTGCGGTGTGGATTATGGAGGTTAATTTTGCCGATGGGACATATGAAAAGGTGTGTTCGTTCATGGTGGTGCTACTGTGATGCAGATGTGCTGCTGCTGGCGGTGGTGGTGACATGCACCGTGCATGGTCTCCTGATGATTCATCTCTCGCTTGGCCAGTTTGTTCTGAGCGCGGTACACTGGAGTAGGTAGTTGTTTGTGGAAGCAGCCATGGAGAAGCTCGTTGAACTCTGTAACATTTATGCGTGCATGCAGTGATGCAAAAATGCAGATGCAAGTCGACGTGTGTAGTGAGTCAACGGCTTCTGCAATTGCCATTTGGCCATGATTCTTGTCATGTGTCTGGATGTACTACAAACTACAAATTATATTTTTGTAGTTTTTTTTTTTTTTTTTTTGCAAACGATTGTGATGAACAATATTGATTGCTACATGTAACTACAAATACACACTGGTCTAAAGAGAAATGCATCGCCATTTGTTTCTGTAATTCATATCCTCCGCTTCTCTGACGGGTGGGAGAAGGTAACTGAAGCAGAAGAGCAGATGCCTGTGACAGGTACGAGCGTGTGTCAAAAAGGGAAATCTGAGTCTGAGCTCATATAACTTGCAGAGTGAAGTAATAATGAGCACATATACTTGAGAAAAAAAAAAGTATTTTCTGAGAAGGAAAAAAGAAAGAAAAAAAAGAGGTCCCACCGAGATTTGAACTCGGGTTACTGGATTCAGAGTCCAATGTCCTAACCGCTAGACCATGGGACCTTTGATGCCTGGTCATATATACTTGTCTATATATATTGTATGTCCTCTTTTAGCTGCAAGATCCCTCAAGTCACGGAACACCAGCGTCATCAATCGACGCTCTGGCATGCTGGAGCTCCCTTTGTGCGTTGCTCCGCTTCTTGACCAGCTCCGCCGGACGCCGATCTGAGGTCTCCATGCTCCGCTGTAGTACCACTCGGCCCGTCTGGTGGTGGGCCAGAAATCACCCCTCCTTTTCGCCCCGCCACCGTTCCCGCGTGCTTCGGCAGCGAAAGGAAAGCAGCAAAGACACACCGCTCCAGCAGCTCCAGGCAAGTGAAACGACGCCTCACGGCATGAGAAGGCGGTCACCCATCACGCGCTCGCCCCTCCTTTTCCCTTTTTCGGTTTTTCCCCATGGCGTCCAACCCAGCGGGAGCGGAAGGTGTCCAACCGTCCAAGGCGAGATGCGGATGCGGATGCCCGCGCGAGTCCGGCGCGTGCGGACGCGAATCCGAGGGCGTCCGCGACTGGCTCCGTCTCCGTGCAGCGAAAAAGCTTCGCCTGGCCGGCCGGCCGGTGCTCTAGCAAAGAAGAACCCTCCCCTCTCCCTCGTGCCCGGCGCGCCCAAGGACGACGGCCACCGTCCCCCTTGTGCGTGTGAGCGTGTCGTGCATGTGATTTGCCAACAAGCTGGGTGGCGTCGAGGACGAGAAGCAGCTAACCGCATCGCGCTGTCATGCCCCCTCCCCCGGCCAAGCGAGCGCCCAGGTTTAGCATACTTATTGAGTCTGACGCGGCTTTGCAAATTGCAGCTCTGCATTGGCGAGGTATTTTCCTTTTAAAAATTCTCCTCTGATGCTGCTCGGTCCGTATGTTTGTTTGACCGGCGGCGTCATGTCGCGCCCGCGCTTGCGCCTCGCATGTGCAGCTCCGTCGGCCCCAACATGTGGAGGAGGCGAAATGATGCGCCGGTCACGCGCACCATGCGCAGCAGATGCGCTCCGCTTGCTATTTGGCTCTAAGCCTGTACAATTGCGTTGCGCAGTTTAGGAGTACTACCGTCTATCATTGGGGCCGCCCTGTCTTCGTGAAGATGGAATCCATGCTCGTTCAATAAATGAAATAAAATCGTTAATTCGTTGCTTCGGCAGTGGAACAGCACTTTCCGAACTATTTGACTCGCTTTTTGGAAAGCATAGTAGATTTCTCTAATTACGTTCGAACAAACACCATCGGTTTGAAGTAGTACAGTAATTTTGAACAGAGCAAAAGGAGAAAGGAAAAACAGAGCACAGACGGTGGACCGACCGAGACACGCCAAAAGAGTCTGATAAAATTCGCAACCATTCCCTGTCCGTCTCGCACGCATGAATCCGAAGGGGCATGCATGGATCAGCCATGGCGTGCGGAGCAGAGGACCGAAAACGACGTGTCGATGCCCTCCCTAATCGAGTCCCTTTGGTTGGATTACGATGTGTCTTTTTTAACCGGTGTTAGACAGCTCGTGTCCCGATCGTCCTTGCCACGTTTCACTTGTCCGCGCCGGAGCCCGGAGGCACGACAAATGGAGGACACGCAGTCATTACCGACCGGCCGCTATCGGCTGTGATGATGATGGCGCTCTGACGTCGACGAGACGGCGGCTCGCCCGTTTGGTTTGACCGGGGAACGGGCACTGACACCCGCGGACCCGCGCGTCGGAGGCCTCGTCGTGCTTTTTCCCCGAGCTGGAGCCCCTCCCGGTTAACCGTCCCCGCCCACCTCCCGCGAAATGCCGTGGCTACCCCTAGTTCCGGCACCGGGCTTCGCGGAGCGCGTCGCTCGCGCCAGCACGCGAGGTTAAAGTCGGAAAGTGTGAGAAAAGCTCCCGCGGCGAGGGGCGTCATAGCCGTTACTTACCGCTCCCAGGCTCCCAGCTCGGTCACGCTCACTGTCCGTCACGCTTCCCAGCTCAGCCAGGCAGCCAGCAGCATCCATCACCCGTAACCCAGTTCGCCACCGAGGCAGCCAAGCCAGCGTTACAATACTCGCAGCAGCCCTACCAGCAGACGCAGCAGCAGTAGGAGCAGCGAGCGGCGGCTGCGTTCACACCACCACCACCACCTCCTCCTCCTCCAGTTTCCTCCTCGGAGGTAGTAATAAACAAAACCCAGGGCAGGGCAGGGCAGGGCAGGGCAGGGGAGGGACTCGGCGGCGAACGGCGGGGCGGATCCGCGAGATCCGGCGGATGACGACCGCCGGCGGCGGCGGCGGGCTCGGGGGCGCGCGGGTCCCGACGTGGAGGGAGCGGGAGAACAACCGGCGGCGCGAGCGGCGGCGCCGCGCGATCGCCGCCAAGATCTTCGCGGGGCTCAGGGCCTACGGGAACTACAACCTCCCCAAGCACTGCGACAACAACGAGGTGCTCAAGGCGCTATGCAACGAGGCGGGGTGGACCGTCGAGCCCGACGGCACCACGTACCGCAAGGTCATCCCACTGATCCCCGTCCGTCCTCTCCCTTCCCCTGCTTTCCCCTGTTTTCTGCAGGGGAGGCCGCGCAGTGGCTCTTTGGTTTCGCTTGCGGTTCTTGGGATTCGCCGAGAGTGGCGTGCAAATCTTCCAGTGATTTTGGATTTGGACCTGCTTTGAGCTTTGTTGCTTCTTGGCGATGCATTGTAAGCTATTCTGTTGCCGGATGAGGGACACTCGGTGCTCCGTTTAGAGCCAATGGGAACGCAGTGCTGCTTTATCCATATGTGAAAGCTCTAGAATTAGGATCTCCAGCAAAGAAAATGTCTTCGACATCCTTTCCTTCTGCCAGCACTAAAAAAGATTCTGTCAATTATCCCTTTGGGCTACGATTCTGTGGAGACTATGGTTCGATTTTATTTCCTTTGGGCTAAGATTCATAGATTGATACGTGGATGACGGACTGCTTTTTTTTTTTTTAACATTTCTCTTTAAAGCTGTAAAGATGGAACTAGAATCAGAAAACAACAAAAAGCATAGTTCAAATTGACGCTGTTGCTAGATCCTTGCGCAGGGATCGTCGATTTTGGGGGTTGTGCCAGGATTGTTAGTAGTAGGAAACAACAGTTCTGATATATGCAAAAGGTAAACCCCACCAACAGCTGGGAATTTCCTTGGTTTTAAAAACAGAGTAAATTACATTGGTAATTTTATACCCAGAAAATTTGACCTTTTTGGTTCCCGTTGCATCTGATCCACCTCACAGCAGCTATATGGTCTTTTTTCCGAACTCGCTTCTTGTGGCATGTCAACGATAGAAGTTGTACAAGCTTGGCATGTTTCTGTTCAGTTTACACTTTCATTTGCTAGTAGAAACTTGAATTTCATGACAGCATAATAACAATTCATTGGAGTACTTGCTTGCAACAAGTCTTTGGAAACACTTGAGTTTACATGTGAACTGAACAAACCCCTTGCTCGTGATCCGATTACTAACTGCCAAATTTCTACATTTTCCAGGGATGTAAACCTCCTGCAGCAGAGCGTCATGATCCAATTGGACAGTCTGCTTCACCAAGCCCTTGCTCTTCATATCAACCAAGTCCGCAGGCTTCATACAACCCAAGCCCTGCATCCTCCTCCTTCCCAAGCTCAGGATCCTCGTCACATCTTACACTTGGTGGGAACAACTTCATTGGTGGTGTCGAGGGAAGCTCTCTTATCCCATGGCTGAAGAATCTTTCCTCAAGTCCATCATTTGCCTCGTCCTCCACACAGATTCAACATCTCTACTTCAATGGCGGATCTATCAGCGCACCAGTGACACCTCCATCCAGCTCCCCGACTCGTACACCTCGATTCAAGACTGATTGGGAGAACCCAAGTGTTCAACCACCATGGGCTGGGGAAAATTATGCATCTCTTCCAAACTCTACACCGCCAAGCCCTGGACGCCAGGTTGCTCCAGACCCAGCATGGCTGGCTGGGTTTCAAATATCATCTGCTGGTCCATCATCACCGACCTACAACCTTGTTGCGCCAAATCCTTTTTGCATTTTCAGGGAGACTGTTGCCAGCTCTTCAAGAATGTGCACCCCTGGACAGAGTGGAACATGTTCTCCAGTAATGGGTGATGTACCAGCCCATCATGATGTCCAGATGGGTGATGGTGCTCCGGATGATTTTGCCTTCGGGAGCAGCAGCAATGGCAACAACGAGTCACCTGGTCTGGTGAAGGCATGGGAGGGGGAACGGATACATGAGGAATGTGTCTCAGATGAGCTCGAGCTTACCCTTGGGAGCTCAAAGACACGCGCGGATCCCTCCTGATTATGATAAAAGATCGCCTTATATTCACCTGATTTTTAATTTAATGTTTATTTGGATGGTGCTATTCTATTTTATGAGTTTCGGTGTTTGTAGAAAGAGAGAAGGGATTCAGAGATCACATCATGGTCATCTGGAGATGTTCCATCCTCTTTCAGGGATCTGAACTTGTGTCAGCCTAAGAAATTTGTTAACTTATTTATTTCGTTTTCTTCATTTCTTTTCTTTTCCCCCTTTGAAATGAAAAGGGAAAGACATGCTAGGTGAATAGAATGTTGCGGGATAGCTTGACAAGTTTAAGAAGTGCTCTCATCCGTCAGCTGTAGCTGCGACTGAAGAGTCCTGTGGCATTCATGTGCTCTTGTAAACTAGTTTCAGTTGTCCTTGATATGACTATTGTCGTTGTACTTCTTCTGGAAGTGTGTCTACAATGTATGGATAGTTCGTTGGTTCAGTTGTGCTGT
>BCLG01000189.1:0-39730 GCA_001602295.1 Zoysia matrella
CCCCTGTGCAGTCGTTGTCCCCCGCACCATCGTCATCCCCCGCGCCGTCGCCATCGGAGAAGAAGCGGAGGAGGAGGAGGACCACAGCGTCCACGTTGGAGGTCCACAATGCGAGCCTTGCCCGTGACCCGCGCCATTGGAGGGGCCACGTCGGAGGGCCACTGACGCCAAAGACCTGCGCCTCCGCTGACTTCCTGTGTTGCCACCGCCGAACCCGTGCTCCGTGCCTCGCTGCAAGCAGGCCCCAGCGCGCCACCGAGTTGCCGCCGTCGACGCCCCGCGCTGCCACCACCGAGGCCACCTCGGGACCTGTGTAAGAGAGAGAGAGAGCACGGGGATTGAGGGAAAATGAAATGGACTGGAGCCTCGGGACTTGATTCGGGAAAATGAAAATGAAATGGAATGGAGTGCACCGGGATTGAGGCACAGGGACTGCGGCAGTGGACGGTCAGGATAGGCTAAAAGTGTGTTTCTTCCATCGTGAACGAACGGTGAACGAATGAGTAGAGAAGGATGGAGCTGCGGATTGCGAGCGTGGCCGTGGACTGTTGTCTGCCCCACGCGGTTGTTCCAATCCACCGCTTGGAAAAATGAACTGAATGCAAGCGGCGGACATAAGGAGCCGCTTGCACAAATCAAATAATTTGTGCATACAGCTTCTTATGACAGCTGCCTGCATTAGGAGCTCTCCACATGCGGTTGTTTCTTTGGGGCCCACCTGTTTTCTAGTACAATAAACCTCAAGTATACATCTCCACATAATTACCGGCTCTCATCCCATGACACAATCAAAGTAATTTTTCTTGAAGAAAAGAATAAAATGTGCCAAAAAATTTCTAAATCATTCTCAAACTAGTTCAAGTAATTTATTTCTTTTAGTCTAATACAACACCGATGTGATTTGAGAATTTTACAACTATCTTGCTATGTCATTGTCCATATGAACTGTGACATAGGCAAAATCACTTCTAACAACCTCTTTATGGGGTTATTTAATGTTTTGGACAGGTTAGGGTGTAAAATATTCGATTTTATAGTTGAGGGGGTGAAGTAGACTTATCCCTTTCTTTTTCATCACTCCAAAACAAAAAATGAAACAATTGGAATTGTTTGAAGTTATACAAATCAATTTAGCATAAAATTTGGGTTAAAAAAGTATGAGTACTACTAACCCATGTATGTTGCTGCAGGCTCCTCAGAAGAATAATCACATTATCTATGCCCGTGATTGGATACGTGAGCGTACCTTCTTACTTGGTACATTGTGCAATGGCTGAGGCCTTTGCGTTCTTACAGAACCAAACTTAGACTCATATTTAGAAAATAAGTTACTTAATTCAGTTTTCACTTCAGAGTGGTAAACAGAGTAATCACGGTTGTATAACTGAGACATAAACTGAAGTGCATTATTAAAACCAGCAATGTTAGCTCTAGGGTCCAAGATGAATGCAAAAGAATACAGCAGAGGAATGTCACCCCAATACTTTAGAAATTTAGATTTCATTGGGACAACTACTCCTCTAAGCTTTTCATCATTCTCAAACTAGTTCAAGTGATCAGCAATCTCTAAAATAGCATGCATAATTAGGGTAATAAACACCAGATAGTGAAACAGTGATGTGTTCAGCGATATACCAGTGAGATTCAGTTAACAATGGACCATGGTAATGAGTATGGATACAGACAGAAAAGGTGTCCTTGTATGGCACAATATGTTTGAGCATAAGATAAGTAGCATTACACCTGACATCTATATCCAAACCAAACTTGCAAGGTCGAACCCCTATGGACAAGCAAAATGTTTTATATGAAGCAATACGTTGGTTAGAGGAATTTAGAAATGAAATTGATGTTCTAAAGTTCTCAATATAATCTTTGATCCTTTTTAGTCCATATTTTACAATCAGATTGATTATGTGGCAAGCACAACATTGATGCAACAAACCAGAGCCAACATATGATGAAATCAATGGACTTAAATGTTCCATAGCAGTGCTATTAGCAGAAGCATTGTCTAGTGTGATATATAAAACTTTGGAAGCCATGCTGAACTCAGAAACAACATGCATAATGTGCTCAGCAATGTTAACACCAGAATGAGAGCAATCAATCAGTCTCATACCAGCAATGCTCTTCTCTGACTCCCAATCATCAATTACAAAATCAAAAACCACACTAAGATAGTCCTCCCTAAAATTACCAGACTATCAGAAGTCAAACACACGTAGGTAGCTTGATTCAACAATTCAACCACTGCAGTTTTTTCAGAGCAAAATATTTCTTAAGATCTCTAGTAGTGGTCTACCTAGAAACATGTCTAAAGTAGGATTATGTAAAGTTCTAATATAATCTTCAAATGCAGGTTGTTCACCAATCCTAACAGGCAGAACAAGTCTAGCAATGAATTGGCAGAGCTCAGATCTAGCTACTTCTGGATTATAGATAAAACCTTGAACATGACCATCATCACTAAAATGCAAATGAGGTTGAGAAGAAGAGCTACCTGCAAGAGCATTCTTTTTGCATGATTTCACATGGTGCCGCAGATGGCCAGTGCCTCCAATAGAGCTAGCAGAAAGCTCAATTTACAGAATTTGCATCAAGCACCATATCTGACCTCCTTACCATTGGTGACTCGCTTCAGCTCCTCCATGTCGAGCCAAACATCAGACGTCGACACCCTGGCCCATGTCTTGTTGCTGGCTGTGCTCACCGTCGGGCTAGCGCCGTCAATATCAACATCAACATCAACATCAACATCAACAGGAGAAGCAACACTAGCCCCGAACAGGACCTCGACTCCAGTGGCTATGTCATCGTCGTCATCACCCAAGAGACCTTGAGCAGCAGATCATCATTGATGGAGCCCGCCATCGGAGATGACGAGATTGATGATGAGCCAGACTCTTAGTTCCACAGTGACAACTACTCAATTAGATCTGCGACAACCGACCCCAGATCCAGAGTAGTGGGGCGTGTGTACCGGCAGCCACGAGGGTCCAAAGGGCCAGATGAGGTGTCGGCGTGCGCATGGCGAGGACGGCGGAGCGGTGGGCCAGTGCTGGGCGGGTACCGAGTGGTCTACCGGCGAATGAACCGAAGGTGAGGGAGGTCTAGGACTATGGTCGGTGAATGAGGCGGTGATGGAGCAGGTGGACGATGGTGGCGGAAGGAACCGGCGCCACTACGCCTGGGACGCCAGGGTTGGACCGTGGGAGGCGAGGCGGTGATGATAACGTCGAGGAGCGAAATAGCAAAGCGGCGGGCAGGGTGAGGCGTGGCACGAGGGGGAAAGGGTTAGGATTTGGCCGAGGCGGGTGGGGTGGGTCTGGTTTCATACCAAGCTGAGGCAGGACGCCTAACAGGCCGTTTGGGCCGTGCCGGTGCCGGGTCACGGCCCACGTGCCTAACCGTGTCTGTGCATTGGCCTAGCGGGCTGATTTAAATAGACCGTGCTCGGGCCGGACCAACTGGCTTGAAGCTAGGCCCATGCATGGCCTGCATTGTGCAGGGGATGAGGCAGGTGCGGGGCCACTGGCAAGGGGCAGAGGTGCCTAACGAGGCCGACGCCGAGCCCCCGAGGGATTTAGGGCGGCAAGGCCAGGTGCGGGTGGTTGGGGAATGGGACGGGGACGATCAAAACTTGCTTCCATCGAATGGCTGAGACAAGCGGTGGTGACTTGGTGGCACCTAGTGCGGAGAGACTGCTCCAATTTACAATATAGAAGATTGACGCAACATATAAAAAACTTATTGCAATATGCAAATTTTTCTATCTGTGAAATAACTGATGCAACGTATACTTACTACCTTCATTCATAAATTTTTGACACTTTTGACTTTTAGACACTACGTTTGATCATTCAATTTATTCAATTTTTATGCAAATTTAAAAATAAATTAGACATGCTTAAAGCTTTTCTTATCTTAATATATTAAAACGTGTTTGTTATCTTGTAAAAATGGCACTCTACGTCAACTCCTAGATTTTTAACTGTTCGATTATGGTAACAGATGGATTCAACCACTGTATTGCTCCATTGCATCTTTGCATCTGGGTCCTTCTGAAAGTATCGAACTTTAAAGTCCTTATAATGAGGTCCTCCCACTTCTTCTCCGGCCGGCGTGCTCAAAGTCGGCAATGCCGCCTGCCCCGTTGAGCACGCCTCAGGTGCCCATGGATCCCGGCCTACCCAGCAGCGAGTCCTCCTCGCCGTCCCTGTCCCCGTCGCCCTCCCCCGAGGCCGCGACGGTGCCGGAGATGCAGCAGCTGGACTTCAGCGAGGCACCGTGGTACGAGCCCGCCGGCTTCGCGCTCACCAACTACCTGTCGTACGAGATCGACTGGGAGTCGCTGCTCGCTGCCAATTAACTCACCAGCCCAGTTATCGGCTACTACCCCTACTACCACCGCCGCCGGCGCAGATGGGATGCCCCAGCGGCCCCGCCATGACAAGGTCGCCCCCAACTCCCTTTGGCCGCCGCCTCGCCCTCCCCACCTAAGCCGCGGCTGCCCTTGCGTCCCCGCCACCTCAACCAACCTCAGCCGCCCCCATCCCTGACGCTGCATCGCCCCTGCACCGGCAAAGAACCGCCCCGCCTCACCTCTACTGCAGTCGCATCAGCGGTCTGTCCATGGGCGCTACCCGTCGCCTGCGGCAGCTCGCTTCCGACGACGATGGCAGCTGCGGCTCTTTTCCGGTGCGGCCTGGCCATGCATTTTGCGGCCAACAGAGCCATCTGCCCGACG
The DNA here is from genome assembly GCA_001602295.1 of Zoysia matrella. Classification (NCBI taxonomy): domain Eukaryota; kingdom Viridiplantae; phylum Streptophyta; class Magnoliopsida; order Poales; family Poaceae; genus Zoysia; species Zoysia matrella. The sequence goes on from BCLG01000189.1 coordinate 4,751, forward strand.
GCGGGGCAGTCGCGGCCGGCTTCCCGCGTGGCCAGGACGCCGCAGCCAGAGCCAGCCGCTTGACGGCGACGGCGGCTGCGACCGGCTCCTCACGCGGCCTTCCCACGAGCAACATCTCGTGGCCGGCAACAGCTGTGGATCATGGATGGTGTGGCAGCGGTGGCCAGATGCAAAGAAGAACAGATATCCACCGCAGTCCGCAGAGCGAGGAGCACATGCCCCAGCTTACGCATCCATGTGTTTGGCAATCGGCAAGTTGGCAGGTAAATGGCACGATGGTCACAACACCACGACAGCTGCCTCAATCCGTGTATTGCTAGCACCATCTCTCTTCCATTGCTTGCCGTTATCGGTGAGAATCGTCTTCACTGTTGTGTTGTAGCCACCGCCTGCAAGGTGTTTGACAAAATGTCAAAGCTGCTTTCGAGACTTGCTTGTGCATCTACATAGGTCACGGACTCTGAAAATGGCTTTGCAAGGCTCTTCTAAGAATCATCAAATATCTATTCATACAAATTCGGGCTGGCTTTACAAGGCTTATCTAAACACCAATATTATAAGTTATGATCTGGAATAATATGGCACCTTAGTTGGTTTCACAAAAAATTATTTTTTTACTTATTATTTGGGTTGATACTTGAGAATATTTCTTAATACAAGCATCTGAGATAAAAGAATTAAGCTACTACAGAGTGAAGTATATCCACTTTCAATTAGAAATTTTCATCTATTTACAGACTTATCATTTTCTTTATTTCTCATGTAGCCTTATAGACAAAAAAAGTGTCAAATATATAGATGAAACCAATAATATTTTTTTCCTAGCTCTCTTCATAGTGTCTGTTATTGGCTTGGTGTATTGTCATGTTGGCCGCCAGCGCATGGAAATATATAATTGTAATTGTGTATTATAATGATTACATACAACGGTAAATTAGATCATCATAGATTAGAAAAATTCTGCTTTTGTATAAAGCGAGCTTATAAGTGGTACATGCTGATAAAAAGAAATATCCAGATGAACATCTGAGTTTTGCAGCACAAGCAGCTAGGCGCGGCAAGGCTGCTCTGGATTTCTGGTGATAAAAGTAATCATAACAAAATAAATGATTTTTTATAAAAATTTTAATAAGATGGGAGAGTCAAACATAAAATCTAGAAGTAAAAAATGCAATAATTTAGGCATGAAGGTAGTATTAGATATTGCAACATAGTGTCAAGTAAAAATATAGAAATAACTTTTACAACATAAAAAAATAATTAGTGCAACATACAAAAAATAACAACTGCAACTTGATTGAGATATGAGAAACTATAGGCAGCTGACGAGGAGCAGATTCAATCGATAAATGCTTATTAGACGGTGCTCTGCAAACTTTTAAACCCCCACTACAAGGTAGATAGCTGCCTCACATTAATCGGTGAAATCAACGGCGCAGATCCATCGAAGGCAACACTCGTAAGCTTGGCAGATGTGATCTCTGTTGGATGGACAACGTCCCAGAACTTGTAGCTCGACCTGTTGGCACAGTATTCTCTCGCCGGGTTGCAGGTGAACATGGCGCTGTTATCTCCCAGACCACAGCACGCTGCCTTCACTTCAGTAAAGCCTATGAAAGCAAGAATAGAAATGAAAAGATAACCTCCCTAGGATTAACAAGAGTGACGACGGAATAGTAAAGTATCTGTTCGTTGGCGTCATCAGTTGATGATCAACCTACCATTTGCTCCCGGATCCTGTATGTACTTGAGCAATGCTGTGGATGTGTCGAAGAAGGAGTAGTGAAAATCCGGGTGCTGCGTCTTCATGTCGTGCAAGAGGGAGGCGACGGCAACGTTGTACATAACTGACAGAGAATTCGCCTCTGCGTTGCATTGCTTCGTCAGGCTCAGCCCACGCAATGTCGGCACGCACCCAAGTGGCGCGGCGCCAACAAAGAACAATCTGCGCATGCCCAGCTCGTACATCCTCTGAAATGAATCAGGAGACATCGATATCTGAGTATCTGACTCAGAAGATTATGTCATGTTTTTATGCGCGGCACTATCACTGACCTGAAGCTGGCGCCTCAATCTCTGTGACAATGAGTCGATGAACTGCTGAGGAGAGCTTATTATCGGCAGCTTCTCGACAGGAAGCAGCACGTTGTTGATTATGTCGTTGCTGCCAATGGCGATGGTGAAGAGCGATTTGGCCAGGTGAGCCAGTGCCTGAGGCTCGCCAAGCTGCTTCACCAGTTCTGAATAAACTTCGGAGTAATCGTGGTAAATCTGTTCATCGAAGCTGAAGCACTGGCCCTATAGATCCATATATATACCGTAACGGTTCTTTCATTCAATAGATATCTGAGAAACATAGCATCACTAAAATTTCCGTAATTAACCTTGTTTGTGAGGTCTGATACTCCTGCACCTCCGGACGCAAAGTTGACGCCATTCAGAAATACAGAGTAGCTCCCGGTTGTGTTACAGATGGAGTGGTATGCAGGAGGGCTGGCCAACCCGAGGCTTCCAGCTGCAATGTCAATTGATTTTTTTTTCATAGCTCTTTTCAACCAAAGGAAAGTTTAGCTATGGATGCTAGCAAAGAGGAAATGTATCCAGCGCTCATCAATAGCAAATAGAAGTACAATTATCCATAAATAAAATACCTTGATTTATTTTGTAACCCTGTTTCTTTGATATTAATCTTGCAAATTGTTTCCTCCATATTGTTTCGTTCATTTCTATCTAGTAAACAAATTCAGCAGCACATGCATCGTCCCCCAGTTTACGCAACCTGACTGAAACTATAGAGTAGACAACAAAATCCTAAGATCTTTCTCCTTTGTACATTGCCAAGAAAGCAGAAATATAAATATCTATACTAAAATGTGAGGGTCCATTCAACTGCACTCCAATGAAAAAAAAAAAAAACGAGCAATAGACAACGTGCGCACGCATTTCGCTAATGGCAAGTGCAGATGCAAAGACACACGCACCGAGGAAGTCGACGAAGCTGTAGCCATTGCTGAACCTGCCGGTGGCTTCATGCCCTGGGTAGTCGATGCCATTGTGCGGGAAATTTGCCTTGAGCAGTGACGGCCGGTAGTTGTTGTTCCCCACGTCCGCCTGCCAGTCACCGAGCACATACAGCGCCGGACCCTTGCCGCCTTGTGCCAATGTGGCCAAGAAACCAAAGCAGAGAAGAATGGCGAATGTGACGGTATTGACGCTCTTGTAGGAAGGGCCCATTTCTCGCCCAGAGAAACTCGAGGCACGCATGGCGTTGATCACCTTGCTTGAGATCCAGGACTTATATGGAAGCCATAGTGAGGGGGCAAATGCAATAAAATATGCTTGTACATAGTTGACCACACGTTCTATTGTACTACTAGTACTTTTCGGCGCTCATATCGTGGGAGTACATGGAGATTACATCTACTCCTTCTGCTTCAAATTACTTTGTCGTTTTTAAATCTAGCAAATATTTGTTATCTTTTCATATGTGTAAGCATAAAAATGTTGAACACTTGTCATTTTTAAATCTGGCAAATTTTTGTTATCTTTTCAAGAATTATGTTTAAGCATAAAAAAAGTTGAACAACCATATTGTTGTTAGCAACCGTAGCTTTTTTTCCTGTGTGATAATAAGAATTCATAGCAAGGAACTGCGTGCTTCCATATATGGTTCATTTATTTGAATTCAGAACATCAACTTAATGGCATTGTCTATAACCTTTTTTGCAAGTCTGCGTCTGGATTTTTTTATCAACATACTTGAGATGAACCATAAATTTTATGTCGAACGTATACTGACCCTCCTACGAATGCATCTATTTTCGAGACAGCAGAGATGGTGGGGTACCAAAGATCCCGGAGCAATTCATATTTTTATTCAGATGGACTTTATATACACTTATGGAAGTTGAAAGTCAAAGTTGTAGCTTGGACGGTGGTGTTCCAGCTGATGGGAAGAACCTTACATGCCCATGATGAATATATCATGATCTGGTATAGACATATCAGACAGCTAGTTTCCAACTAGATCTGGCAACAACCATCATGTATGCATGCCATCCTCTCCAAGTTTTCTTTTTTGCGATCCTCTCCAAATTTTCCAACTCCATATAATATGTTGTTTTCATTGAGGCGTCTTCATGCATGGCAACGCTACGTTTATTAATTATTGCGTACCATGCAGATCACGCCGCCGATGAAAGAGATTAACGATACAGCAATCAGGCCGGCCTGAAGCACCGTTAAGGCGAGAGCACATGAACGCTTATTAATTACGGCTCTCAGAATTGAAAATACTCCATATTTTTGGAGGATTTACATATTTTACTTCTCCACATTTAACACTTCTCTGAAAAATGCGTGTTTACCTTCCAGTGGATGGAATGCATACCCACGTGAACGTGATCTTCAACCGTCCATTTCCAGTTGGCATAACATGCAAGGGAAATCTTTCCTCTCATTATCCTAGTTAATAAAGGAAATATGGAGTTGACTTTGAATAAACTGGTGTCGGTGTGATCGCCTCGAGATTGAAGCACTCCCGCCATTTTTATGTTGTTAATAGCTACTTTCTCTGTTTCAAAATATAAGCATTTTCAGATTTCGTAAAAGTCAAAATTTATCAGTTTGATCATTAATAATATATAATTAATAATGTTTATAATTTTTTATAATCATTATTAAATAAACTTTCATAAAAAATATATTTTTTAATTAAAAATTATGTAATTTTCTAAATATTATTGGTAGAAGTTAAAAAGATTTTTGATCTTATCCAAACCTAAAAATGTTTATATTTTAGAACAAAGGTAGTAAGAGCTTTAGGCGAGATCCGCTGCTTAGCACTGACACAGATGATTGACAAGATTTGGATGGTAGGAAAAGGATAGTCAAGGATTACGCGAGAATCATATTCACAGATTCAGCATGTCACGCTGGCCTGAGAAATGAAACGACATGGTATGAGCCTAGTGGCAATGTCTATTAAAGGAGAGAAATCCAATCCATTATGTGGCCTTCTTTGCATTGCCACCTGGCCATCTCGTTTGTTAGAAATTTAGGTATTTTACTGTATATTTTAATTCTAAATATATTAATAAGCATGAGTAATATTATGATAAAAAGTGCATTCATGCTCATAATTAATCTGTACAAAAACAGAAATAATACGATGGAAAAACACATGATATTCAAGATGTATCTTGAGGCGCTAGCAGATATTTTGAGCTGCTTGAAGTCGTCGATCAAAGTTGATGCAGAAAAAATAAAAGCTGTGCAGTCCTACAAACGACTTTTTGAAAGTAATAGAAAATAGTCGTTCGGAGAGCACAAGTGAGCCGTCGCGTAAATGGTGCGCTCCCCAAGTCTGTCACAGAATGAGAGGAGTCCTCTTTTATAGCACATGGAGAGAGGTGCAATAATAATTTCTGCGGTCACAAACATGTACAAAGTCATAAGTCACGGGAAAACACGCGTAACTCACGTACGTGCCGCGCACGGCACGACTTAGCTTGGCGCGCGTGTGGCTTCCTTCTTCTCTCTCATTTCTCAACCAGTGAACACTAGCTCATATATTTAATTAGTTGACATCCTCTTCAACTATTATGTGAAACTAAAGATTTAGTCCTCTAGCATTCAATGTAGGCCTTGAAATTAAATTGAGAAATAAAGGGCCGAGCCCAAATTATTCCAACACTCCCCTCCCGTTAGTTCATGCAAGGGAGCAGTTCCGAACTATTGTGCGTCTTTTTTTTTTAATAAACTGATATCTGTATTCATGAAGTAAAAAAATACAAATACAAATACAGACACTCGGAACAACAACAGATACAAGACACACTCAAGACCCACAACGAGGACGCCGAAATCTTGCACAAGAACGAGCTTCGCCGTAGAGAAAGAAGCTTCGACGTTGCCACGACCAACAAGGACGTCGCTATGATCCTCTGAACTGCCGTCGAAGCAGCGAAGAGATCCTCCAGACCTCCATCGCACAACTTTGAAGAGGTGAGCCGCAGTAGATAGCCAGAGTAGACGGAGCAGCGGCCGGGCTTCCCAACTGAATCAGACTGCTTCGTAAAAAACGGCGAAAACTCTGGCCAGATCTAGCCTCCAACAGACTGGCTAAAGCAGCAGGACCACCGCACGACATCAACAACAGCACCAGTATGCTGAACGATGCAGTGCACCTCCTCCAAGATAAGAGCCGAACGAGCTGGACCCCGACTCCACGAGCTCGTCGCTGGCGTTAGAGAAGAATGCCACCTAGACGGAGAAGCGCTCGGAAGACCTCATTCCAGACAAAAAGATGCCGCATCCGCCTCGGCATCAACTTCGAAAACCAAACCCTAACCTAAGAAAAACACCTTAGAACAGAAGAAACCAAACCCCATCGAGGAGAGCACAAGGATCCTCCAGCTCCTCACGATGCCCAAAGGCTGTCTGAGGCGAGGAGGGCCGCTGGCCCCGTCGGCGGGGAGCAACCGATTTTTTGGGGGCGAGCAGGTGTGGGGGAAGCTTCGAGGCGAAGGCTTGGGGCGGGTGAATGACTTCGTGATGGAGAACGTCAAGGCAGTGTTGTGTGTCTTGAGGAAGCAACGAATTGGTTTTGTTTTTTTTTCCTACTTTCAGAACTTGGCAGATATGATTTGATACCTGGCTCTTGCTATATCCTATACTCCTATGCAAGAGGAATCAGCTGAAATCTGACGACTACCTCAAAGCCCCGTCATCAGCACGATTTGCATGCCCAAGTGCCCAAAAAATAGATGAGAGGCTACTTCATGTTCTCAGTCATCTCCTTTGCAGACTTCCTTTTCCCCACTAGTTTCATATGGTAAAAATACTCCTGTTGCAAAGAGGGGCTACAGCCTCTGGGTTTCATTGTTATGTTTCATATGTCATCTCCTTTGCAAAATACTTCTGTTGTAAAGAAGGGCTACAGCCCCTGGGTTTCTTTCCTTTTTTTTCTGTTGAATTTTTTGTGTAATATATTATTTCCCTCTAGGTTGTTGCTTCTCAAAGCTGGCCTGAGGTCACCAAGTATTCAGGGTTAGTGAGTGCACAAGCTCATCGTAAATAGTTGATACAGGAGCTTTTCAAAGTATGGCAAGATCCGCAAAGGGGGACTGTAACTGGTGGCATGATTAGGTTTGATCTCTATTGAGATATGAGACATTTGTTTCTTGATATCTGGGTTTTGCTATATGCATTTATTTATTTATTTTTTGTTATTGAAGCATTAACTTAGGTAAAAGACATTTCATAAAATATTAAAATTTGGAACTGTGACAAGTGCTTTACTTCTTTTTTCTTTTCCTTTCTGTTGCTTCCATGTGTTTGATTTTTAAGTCAGTTCAATTCAATTGAAGTCAAATCTGAAATCAAATTCTAAATTTCTGGTTTTGGGCCGCCCTCCTTCCTCTCCTTCCTTCCCCGGCCCGGCCTGCTTTCCCCATCTACCTCTCTTTTCCTTCTGCGCAGAGATCCTTCTTATTTCCTCGGTCTATCTCCACAGGCCCAGCTGGTAGCGTGGCTTTCTCCTTCTTCCTCCCCAATCTCCTTCCTCCTCGTGTCTCAACTCCTCCTTGACGCGCCACTCGACCATGCTTGCCATCCAACCAATGGCAGCGCGCCCCCTGGCTGCCTCCATACTCCATCATTACTCCTCGCCATGAAACCTGCCGCGCCAGCACACCTCCCTTGTCCTTTTCCCTTCGTCATCATCCTCTCACCACTAACAGCACCGCTCCGCCAACCACTGCACGCACCTTTCTGGCGCTGCCCCTCCTTGCGTGTCTGCCACCAGAGGCCGCCATCATTGCCCTCCGCAAACTGCAGAGCCAATACCCGGAGCTCGCTTCGTGCCGCTGCTCCCCATTTACTCGTCTTTCCTTCAATTCGAGCTCATCTACCATGTCGGACGTCCCCCTCCACCGCAGTTCATCTTGTCGGCTATAAAAGGCACGGCACACCCTGAGTTTTCCCTGTCCCAAACTGAGCACAGAGCTATCCAATTCCAAGGTTTTCCCGACACACTCTCTCTCCGACCGCCGCGTGCTCTGCCACAAATTCGCCACCATGCATCGAAGCTCCTCCGTGGCCATTCTCTGCCCCAAAAGCAGTGCAGCTACCTTCTCTTCTGATCCCCCAACCTATTGAGCCGTCCCTGCCACCGCTGGCACCCAGCACCGAGCGCCCCTGCTGCTGTACAGGGCCTTTTGTCGACGGCGCGCAATGGCTCCTCTGCCGCCTCACCGACACTGCCGAGAGCCTCCTCACACTCCACTGCTCCTTCCCCGCAGCCCAAGAGAACCCCAGCAAGCTTCTATGCCATTCTTCACCGAGCACCACCGCCGCCACAAGTTCCCCTCTTTCGTCAGCCACCTCTGCTCGTTTTCTCTCGCCATTAACCCCCTGTTCGAGTTCCCCTTGACCTCCTCCTCCTTTTGGTCCAACTACCACCGAGAACCGTGCCCTAAGAACCCGAGCACTCATTTTCCGGCCGCCTCCGGCCATGGCACCGCCACCTGCCACCATTCGATCGGCAACCATCGCTCCAGATTAAAAGCCTTCGTGTCTTAAATCTCAGCCGCCGATCCAAATCCGATGGCCCTTGAAACAATGTGCCCCTTCGACCTTTTAAATCGTCTCTTTGAATCCTAGCCATTGATTTGTGATCCAATGATCCTGGTTCGCCCAGTCCACCGTGGACCTATGGACCGAGTGCCCTTGCTCGGTCCATAATACACAGCGCAAAGTGCCGCCAGCCCCACCAGTCAGTGAATCACATACCCCTTGGTCCCACATGTCAGATACCCAAGGACATAACAACCCACATGATACCCCCCTTCCAGTATTTGCTATGCGCATACTACTGGTCCACACAAAGATATATATCCCACAACCTTTTTCATTCTAAAAATAATTCCTTTAAATCCAGTAAACACTCTTTTACACTCTAGCCCCTATTATTCCACAAACAATATTCTAGTCCAGATATTTTACAAAAAATCCACTGATCTTTCCTTGAATCACATATTAGCTCAACACTTTATACACCAGCCCCTGTTTTTTTACAGATAGACCCTATAACTTTCTATTCATTTACAGAAAGGTCCATATACCTTCTAATTATCGTAACTTCTTGATCTTAACTCCGTTTTCAATGGTTGCATCTCAGTATCGTTATCCTGAGCTCCACATCATAAAATGTTAATCCCCGATCATGCTGGTTTTTGTTAGTGGTAAGTTTTATCGGAGTTTGTTTACTTATTCCTTTAATTAGATTTTATCTTTTTAATGCAAGTATTTAATTGTGATTTATTCCTAGCATAGCTGCATACTACTTAGTGCGCACATCATCTGTTAGCATCATTTTACAGATCACTATCATGCATTATTGCAATTACCAATGCAGCTCTATGTAATTTAGTTAAAGTTAGAACTATATAATTAGTACATAGTCAAATTCTAGCACTACCTACTTAGTACATATTTGAAAAATAAGAAGATATTGAATGGCACATTTATGCAGCTTACCTTACATTCACATGTAATATTACATACGCGACATGTTAGCTTTAGTAGTTTATTAATAAAGATAAAATTTAGTAATTAATTACTAATTTCAAGTAATCTCATGCATGTAGATTATTAAATAACTAATAATGGCACACAATGCACCTATTTGGAAGCTATGCAGAATAGGGGCACACCTCATGTGCACTTCTGTGCTAGTGTCCGATAGCTTTACGTGCATGAACATACTTAATCAACAATACACACATCATACTTAAGCATGCACGCGCATACACACTATATGTTTATGCCTGCATAGCCACACAACCATCACTACCAGATACTGCATGTACCTGTGCATACACATATGCATGCACACAGAGTAATGACTATATGTAACACCCCGTGTCCAAAGTCCGCCCATCTCCCATGTGAAGCGCGCTCGTGCATTCATGCATAGCACCCCTTTTATACTTTCGGCCTCGCTTTGTGTAAAAAGGTTAACCCGAAGGTGCTATGAATGGAACAACGAGGGTTATAAGTTGGCATTCATCTCCCTAAACAGACTAATCCACCTCTCCACTTCACTTCAATTATGGGCCATTAAGTCCTAAATGACACTATATAACTATAACTACAGGCTTGAGCTGGGGTGTTACAGTCCCCCGTAAACGATAGTGGATAAGTAGAATTTACTCTCGATGCAGAGATGTGCCATGGGACTAACCACATGCATGCGCACGCACCTATGACAAGAAATTCTACTATGATACCATTGTAACACCCCGCGTCAAATGTTGGCTTACCACCAAGCTCCCACGTGGAGCGGACTCACGTATTCAAAAATAGTACCCCTCTTACGCTTTCGGTCTTGTTTCGTGTAAAAGAGTTAACCTAGAGATGCTATTGTTGCAAAATGGGGATTATAAACTAGCTTTCATCTTCCTAAACAACCAAGGTGCATGGGACTAAACTCATGTCTCCACATGCGTGCTCACGCACCTATGACGAGAAATTCTACTATGATACCATTGTAACACCCCGCATCAAATGTTGGCTTACCGCCAAGCTCCCACGTGGAGCGAACTCACGTATTCAAGAATAGTACCCCTTTTACGCTTTCGGTCTTGTTTCGTGTAAAAGAGTTAATCTAGAGATGCTATTGTTGCAAAATGGGGATTATAAACTAGCTTTCATCTCCCTAAACAACCAAGGTGCATGGGACTAAACCCATGTCTCCACTTCACTTCAATTATATGTCCTTAAGGCCCAAATCACACTCTACAACTACAACTACAGGCTTGACTGGGGTGTTAAGGGCTGACACCCTCGATAGTGTATAATGAACAGCAACGGATAACCAGAATCTACTCTTGGTGCAGAGTTGTGCCATGGGACTAACAACACATGCATGCACACCTACAGCGAGAAATTATGCTCTGATACCACTGTAATACCCCGTGTCTAAAGTTCGCTTACCGCCTAGCTCTCACGTAGAGTGGGCTTGCGTATTCATAAATAGCACCCCTCTTACGTTTTGAGCCTCGCTTCGTGTAAAAGAGTTAACCCGAAGATGCTATGCTTGGAACAACAGAGGTTATAAGCTGACCTTCACCTCCCTAAACAACCATAGTGGGACTAATCCATCTCTCCACTTCACTTCAATTATAGGTCATTAAAGCTCAAACCACACCTTACAACTACAACTAAAGGTTTGAGTTGGCGTGTTACACTATGTCACGTGCCACACAAACACCTATGACACACCTACAAGTGCCTCTCAAAAGAGACACCCAAGCCAACCCATCACATGAAATAATGATACCCTAACGCATATTTAGATCACCTTTTAGCGTGATCACTTGCTGTATACGGGGATTCTCACGATTCCGCAATACCTAATACCCACATAAGCACACACACACGAACCCCCCCTCTGCACTAGATATAATCAGCTTAAAATGAATCTAAACCGTCAACTCTTAGTAAGTAGTTCTAAATTAAGGTGTCATATAAAATGACAACACACTCACCGGTACACTCTTAGCACTTGCCTTACACGAGTTCATAACTGTATAAAGGCATTAGTACTGCAGAGCTATGCATACACCCACATAGATTACCCATATAACTACCTAAGTGCCAACTAAAATGAACCTAGGATGCTATACTAACTTTAGTAAATAACACTAGGATAGGATTACTCATGAAATGATGCGCCTTGCATCTAGAACGCTCCAGGCACAAGCCTTTACATGAGGGTATACCCCTATGGAGGTCTTATTGCTACGAGAACATTGCATCATGCGCACACACCGCATCATGATACCCTCTACAGTCATGCACCTCTGTCAATATAATTTCCCGCATATCATCTAGTAAAAACCCTACATGAAATAACGTCGTAATATGATAAACCACTGCATCGCAGATGCTCGTTTCTATCGATAGAGTTTAGTTGGTTCTTGTTCTGATTTCTTTGAATCTTGTTTTATTCTTCTCGAGTTTTCCTTCTATTACTATAGTTTTATTAGGCTGTTTATCGTGTAGTCACTGCTAAGTTTGAAGAGGAGTTGGAGACTCAACATGCGATCAAGCTCTCGAGGACCTGGACGTGGAGACAAAGTTTCTAGACTCGGACTTTGAGGAAGAGCCTGAAGACCCAGACTTTGAAGATTAAGTTATGTGTGTTTGCAGGCAAGCCTTAACTCCCTTGACCATATTTAACATATATTTTTGCAATGCTTTTATAGTGCCTACTTATACTGCTATGTATGTTATGCTGTTTTAAATGTTGTGATAGTTATTACCCTACTTGTTATAGTAACTAGTTCAACGCTGTACTTTGCCATGAAAAATCTGACTCACTTGTGGATTCATCTGGATTCTAGGACACCACGAACCCCGTCGCCACCGCTGTCGCCTCACCATGGGATGACCTCCGCAATGACTTCTTCCTCTCTGCCTCCATCTCATCCCCTTCGGACCCGATCCTCACCCACTTCCCCTCGCCGCCGCTCCGACCCCGCTTTGGTTCGCCTCTAATACCCGTGATCCGCTAAGGGTGCAATACAACATGACAACAAGTCAACATCATCAGCCGACTATTCAACAATATCATCTCATCATAAACAAGATTTTAGACCAAAAAAAAATGTGTGAATTTTAAATTTGACCTCTAAAGCAGAGGCTGCCATAGTAAATATATTAGATTACGACTATCAATTCTTTTCAGTAAAGACAGAAACTCAAGCCACCAAAACAACGCTGTAAACTTAATATGTAATCACTTGGGCCAGAATTGCAATAGTTCCATGTAGATTACAGGTGACGAGGTTTTCATTATTTCATGATAAAAAAGTAGATTCCAGAGGCAGAAGCAAAAAGGAAAATATATGAAGATCAGGAAAGATGCGAGGAATTCTAATAGTAAGGTATATTTGACAGAAAAAGAAACTATAATTAAAACAACCCAAAAGAACAGCTATAGTTGCCATAGTTAAATTTTAGTGCAACCCTTTAAATCATTCCTTGGAAGTGAAATTCAGTCAGCCCCAAAACAAACGATGCTAGACACGATGCTAGACAGTGAATGTAGAAGAACAGAAAACAAATGTAGCTACAGATGAAAAATAAGTCACTTTAGCTCTGTCATCTCTCAGAGGAGGACGAAAGTAAAAAAGCTGCTATATTACATCACAACTGCAGTGAGCTATTGGAAGAATCATCAACCACAATCACCAATCGCAACAACAAGGTTGCAAATTAGTAGATATGGGAGTTAATAATCAACATTGGTTCAAGCAAAAATATAGCTCAATTGAAAATGACAAAAAGCTGTTGATATGCCAAGATAGCAATTTTGTTTGCAAAACTTTCATTCCACCTAGTGACTAAATATAAAAGACAACATGCGTTTTTATCTACCCTATCCTATAGAAGTGGCACATTATCACTATACTTTACAGATATACCTTTGCACCTTTGCATCTTGTTTCAGAAAGGATGTTTCGCCTATCAAAAAAGAAAAGAAAATAGGAATCAATAATGTGACAAAAAATAGGGAAGGCTAATTTTGTAAAATACTGAAAAAGCACCGGTCATTATTCATCAACATACCATGTATAAGGAAATAGAAAGATGACATCAGGAACATACCCATAAAACCTATGCAAGTTAAAAAGTAGAGGCTTAAAACAAACAATTAAGTTTCGAATTAGGCTATAGTGTCTTTTATTGTTCTTGAGGCATCAGTTGATAAGGACACCGATGGTCTCAATGCTTCAGTCCAGGGAACTGGAGACCAAGAATGTTTCAGTCTTCATGATGCAGAAAAAGCTACTTACAAATTTGCTCTGCCTAAAATCCGATTGTAGCAATTCAATTGAAATCCGTTTGGATTAAAGCATCGAACTTAGCTGCTATCGAAGAGAGAATGATGAGGATTGGAGGAGACGAGCTGTAGCCATACAGCCAGCCACCGTGACTAGCGGCTGTAGAACGCGTGGCCCAGCCGCATGAGAGGGAGAGCAAAGGCGGCGCGACGGGAGATGGTGGAAGGCGGCGGCGCGGCATGCTCGAGGAGGCTGAGCGTTGGGTGAGACGGAGCCAGGCGGCACCGCGACGGGAGACGGACGGAGGCGGCGGCGCAGCGAGCTCGACAGGGATGCGGGGCGCATCGAGCTCGAGAGGAAGGCTGCGGCGCTCTAAACACGTTATCAGCCACGCACGCTCTTCACTGAGGGCGGAAGGCTTGAGTCGACACACGGAGAAATCTTGCCATTGCCGCTATTCAGGCAACAACAGAAGGCATCGGCCTTCAACAACATCAAAACGCCAAGGAACCTTGATTTCTTCTTCGCGGCAAAGAAGCAGTGCTCATGAACAAAAAATAGGGACGACATCCATTCTAAAAATGGATCCAATTAACTTATATTAGTTCCATTTTTCGTCATTATTCTGTTCATTGCTGTCCAAGATTTCTGTAGGGATGAGAACGTTGATTAATCGGACTCGCTACAAAGAATAAGAAAAAAGAAAGAGGCACGAAGACTTCATCGTCAGATCAGAAAACTGGCGAACAAAGGCACGAAGTCGAACCTGACGAGATCATGGTGGCCTCGTCTTCATCCAGGAGAATCTCTTCTCCTTAGCATCCATCGACAATAATGGAAAGTACTCTTCATTCGGGTAACATCATTGCTGATTGATTTCAATTCTCTTGGAACAGGCAGTGGCAGCCCGCATCACGGCCGGCCCAGGCGCGAGGCCAGCGGCCACGCGGACCGCGCAAGCGGCCGCCGGATCTTCCGCACCGCGCTCCTCTCCGGCCGCGCAACGACGGCGACGTGGTTCTGGTCACAGGAGGCGCGACACCGACCTGGCCCTTGGCCACAGGCGGCGCCCCTCCTCCAGGAATGCGCGAGGCCCTCGGCCCAGCGGCAGCCGCCTCCTGGCCTTCGGCCGTGACGGCGAAATTCCTTTCCAAAAAAAAAAAAAAAAAGGCGGCGGCGCGGCATGCTCGAGAAGGAGGCGGCGCGCCGGGTGAGACGGCGCTAGGCGGCGCCGCGGCGGTAGACGGATGGAGGCGGCGGCGCAGCAAGCTCGGGAGGGAGGCGGCGGCGTGGAGCGCGAGCTCGGGAGGCGAGGCAGAGCCGCCGAGAACGGAACGGACGCGAAGCTGCATAAATTGAAACGAAGGAAATTTCGGGTCCGGAAGCGTGGCCGGGTGCGAGCGTCGCGTTGTCGAGCGTCCGATGTAGATTGGACGGATGAGATGTGGAAATGGCAGAAAGGCAAACACTCCCCAAATGGAATTTATTAATATTAATGTCAGTTACTTAGAAATTAATATTATATGTCTTGTTTATTCTTTGTTGATGCTCTATTATTAAATATAAGAATTCTATTGATTAAATCTTTTTATCAATGAAAAAGTTGACTTGATACTTATATGCTTAGGACCTCTCTCGTGATGCTTCGACATCATTACACTTTATAATATTACTGTATAATATAAAATAAGTTAAATAGAGTTTGATGGTGTAAGTTAAATAAAATAAGATGAGTGATAGTATAACATGTGCTAAGAGAAGGGTGGTTATAGCTATAGTGCGGGACTCATTAAAGGTGTTGGTGATAGTGTATCGATGTGATTGGTGTAATGCTTCGGTTTGGTCCATCTGTTTGGATGAGCTCATCGCTCCATATCAGGACCATTTTGTTAAACCTTGACTTCGCGATTTTTGTGCAACCATAGAATCAAATATGGGCAGCACCTGACTTGCCCCCCCCCCTCGAGTTATCTATATCGAGCCACTAAGGGTCAGTCGAACACAAGAGTCATAGAAGTAGACGTGAGTTGCTCACGGTCTAGCCCTCAATAGAAGCAATAGCCCGCGTCGTGGGATCATACTGCCCAAGGATATAGCCCTTGGTCATATAACAACCCAGTGATATGGGAGACCAGGAAAGGACATGGATGATGTTAGCCCACGATCCGCCTCTGGGAACGTGCTAATCGCGTCATTGGGACTTGAAAAACCCCAATGGATGGCCCCCTGTTAAGCTCTTGTATGGAATCTCGAGAAACCTCGGGGTGTAGGGGTCAAACATTACGCAACTTCTTTGATCAAGAGAAGCTAGCATAACATGTGGGTACAATGTACAACCTTTACAGAGTGTATAATTCTTCTGGAATGGTCGTTGCCAATGATTATTTTTTGTTATTATCTTTGATTGGTGTGAGAGATCATTGGGAACCCAATCAAGGAGTATGAGAGACTAATCATTGAGAACTCATAATAGTTTGCTAATACCTCGGTAATAGCTATTTCTGATGGATTATACACTCCGCAAAATTTGTACGCTGTTTCCACAGGCTATGTTCCTCTCGATCAACGGAATTACATAACATTAGTCTCACCTTATCCATCCATCCCCGCACGTCCACCTCGGGAAGCAACTAAGGGCTCTAACACAAGTACTCACTTTCCTTGACTTCTCAAGTATCCTCTACAGACTCAGATATGCTGAGCCGAGGTATTTCTTTTTCCTCTGAGTTAAATCGCTTGGGTACGTTCCTCCCCAAGTGTCCACCCTTAGTCCCACATGCTGTACTGGCCACCAAGTAAAGTAGAGCATATGGTAGATACTAATAAGTTAAGATAAGTCTTACCCATAACATGTTCTATGGTTGCATGAAATCACTACGTAGAGCATTCAACAAACCAGTCTCTATACGGCCAGGGCAAGCACTTGTCCACGGTCGGCGGACTAGACTGAAGCTTAACACATATCACGAATCACCATTATAAGCCTTGCCCCAATCAAAAGTACCGTCTTCACCTAACACGTGTTGCACTATCAGCCATCCCATTTTATATCTCACATCACCAAACACACTTTAACACTTTTTATAAAAGGTTGGTGTATGGTGTGGTGACGCATATCATCACAAGAGAATCCTAAGCATTCTAATCAAGGCGTTAATTAAAAGGATCTAATGATGGAATTCTTATGATTAACAAGGTGGTGTCATCAACAGGATAGCAATGGTACTTGATATTAATGAAACTAAGAAAATACATGCAAGCATTCAGGCCATATAGGCGTGAAAGCAAATCATAGAATTAATATGATCGAGAAAGTTAGAGCTTGCCTGCAAATACTTAATCGTCAAAATTCATGTCTTCACGATATTCTTTAGATCTGAGTCTTGAGTCACGGGCTCGATGTCGGAATCTTCGTGCTTTTCCTTGTATGTTTAGTCCTTTTAGCTTTTCTTGAAATCTAGCTCTTCCTCGAACTCGGCGTTGTCTACACGATATAATACGCTTAATAAAACTACCGTAAAAGAAAAACAAGCTCGAGAAGAATTGAATAGATCCAAGAAACTTCGAAGAAGAGCCAATTAAAGTTCACGATGAAAACCAAAGGCAAATCAAGTGTCTATATTACTAGTGCTTTTATGTGAATATAAACTCATACGAAGTGGGGATGTACCTATTGTGTGACGTGTTATTTTGTGCGTCATTTTATGTGCAATATTATTTACTAATGTATTAGCGATTACTAGGTGCATTTTAGGATATCTTTATTTAGTTTTGTCGGGATCGTATACACTATGTATCCATGGTTTTGGCCCAATCAAAAGGCCTAGCCATGAAAGACGTCCCATCGTATTGCAGGGCTGCAGTTCGACTTCACCAAGCCAAAGCCCATCTGAACCCCAGGTCGAGCACTGCCTTGGATGACCAACCATCAACAAGCACGAAGATTACCTAACACCGTGATGCATGCGTGGTCTGCTGTACGGTGGAAGGAAAAGGTGATTTTGTCCCACCCGCGCTAGACAATTGATGAACACAAGGATGACGATGCGATGATCTGGCACTCAAAGGCTGCCAAGTGTAACAATTCCAAATGCTTGTGGCCCCACCTATCCGAGGCCACCAGTTACTTTGGCACCAAGTTATTGTAACCCCGGTCCGGCTCCTATATAAGGTCGCACCGAGGATCTTAGATCAACGAGTTCCATTACATGAGTGATAGACACCATCACATTTAGTACCCCCGAAAGACCTAGAGTTCTTGCTCGAGCAAGAACGCTAGCATCATTGTAATCCTATTCAATCAAGTTCTATGATCTATACACACGTCTCAGTCCTGGACGTAGGATATTATGTCTCCGTGACGGACCGAACTAGGCAAAATCTCTTGAGTCTCCCGTAGACTAGGCCATCTCAACAAGGAGTGCGTGCAAACCCCTCTCCAATACACAAAATCTACTGTATCGGCGATTCGAAACGCTGACAGTTGGCGCACTAGGAAGGGGGTCACGTTGTGCTCTTCGCTTCGATTCGTTGATGGCTTCGATCTTCGCCATGGTGGGGGTGTCTCTGATCTCCCAGCTCTGTTTTGTGAGCTTCACGGTTGCCATCACCCAGGATTGCCAATCGTGGCACATCCCATCAACATCACCGACCAGACTTCCCGTGGGTGAAACGCACGGCCCAGTGCCACCGTGTTCAAGTGACATTGGGTCATGACCCGGCATGCGAGTGCTTCATGCTTCACGTACCAAAGGGGGAGAAGAAATGCTTCTGGGTCAGACGCCGGTCGGCACTCTCTCCCCGCGACAGCAAGTGGCCAGCATCGTGGAGCAAGCCCTGCGGTGGAAGACTCTAGGCGAAGGTGGCTCCGACCACAACCTCGAAAAGGAACTATCGGCGCCACCGCTCGACGACGTGCCTCTGACAGCAGGCGGCGTCCGAACCTGCGGACGCACCACCTAACAGCAGGTCATGGCTTCCAGCACTCCGATCTTTGATCACTGGATCGAGAACATGGCGATGGTGGCCTTCATCCTCAAGAAAGCCATCATGCCCGAGACCCCATTTTCTGCGAGACTCACGAACGACTATGCATACCTTCACGCAATGCTACAACAACAAGAACAACCTTCCCGACCGGAATGGTAAGAGGTCCGGAGTAGTCAGCAAATCGCGATGGCGAGCGAGGCCTGGACTGCGGGAATACATCATGCGCTTCTCTCAAAAACGCAACGAGCTGACCGACGTAAGCGATGTCGATGTCATCAATGCCCTCACACGCGAGTGACATCCAAGGCTCTTGTCCACAAACTAGGGTGTAAAAACCCTCGTACGGCCTGTGATCTCCTCGACATCGCCACCACCTTCTCCACTAGAGAGGAGGCCGTTCAAGTCAACTTCGACAAGGATTGAGACAAGAACAAGGAGAAGTCCAAAACCATGTACCACTGCGACCGTCACGACTATCGGTTGAGAGGCGAGTCAAATAGCAAGAGACCCAAGAGGACCAAGCAATGTCATGACCAATCCATGGGCAATTGGTCTGCATTAGTACTGCACTGATACCAAAGTCACAAGCGTCAGTCTCCAACACAAATGTGAGCTCAAAGTCATGAGCCTTCCTAGGTAAGACATCCGACTGAGCAACGCCCTGTTCCACAGAATCATTCCCGAGGACCATGCAGTACCCCTCGGTCAAATCGACCTCCCGGTCACCTTCGGCGATCCGAATAACTTTAGAACGGAGAAGCTCACCTTCGAGGTGATCAGATTTGTAGGCACATACCACACCGTACTCGGATGACCATGCTACACTAAGTTCATGGTTATCCCCAATTATGACTACCTCAAGCTGAAGATGCCTAGCCCCAATGGCATCATCACCATGGCATCGTGCTTCCAGCATGCGCAGGCGTGCAAGCAGGAGAGATGCAAGCTAGTCATGGCCCTCGTCGGATTAGTCAAAATAGCAGAACTCTGCAAGACCGCATGGTCAAACATCGCCCTCAACTCCAAGTCTCCGACCTCGGCATCCAACAAACCTGCCAACCACTTCAAGGAGATCACCATCGACCCTTCGGACCTGGCCAAGAAGGTCAGGGTCGAAACGATGCTCTCTGACAAATAGAAAAGCGCGCTCGTCGAGTTCCTCGTTGCAAATCAAGACATCTTCATCTGAAAATCTGTCGACATGTTAGGCATCCCAATGGAGGTCGTCGAGTACTCCCTCAACATCGTCCCTGGATCCTGATCAGTCCAGCAGAGGCTTCGATGCTTCAACGGTGAAAAGCAGTGGGCCATCGAGAAGAAATCCCGAAGCTGCTCGATGCCAACTTTATCAAGGAGGTCTACCACCCCAAGTGGCTCACAAACCTTGTAGTGGTCAATGAAAAAGAATAGAAAGTGGAGGATGTGTGTTGATTATATCGGTCTCAACAAAGCATTCCCGAAGGATCTGTTCTCTTTGCCATGCATTGACCAGATGGTCGACTCCACGGCCAGGTGCGAGATCCTTAGTTTTCTTGATGCATACTCAGGTACCATCATATCTCTATCTGCAGTTCCAACCAGCCGGCCATTTCGTTCATCACCCTGTTCAGTTCCTTTTGCTACGTCACTATGCCCTTCGGACTCAATAACGCCAGTGCAACCTATCAACACTGCATGCAAAATTGCTTCCACGACTAGCTATCGGAACCTGGAGGCCTATGTCGACAACATTGTCATCAAGTTTCGACAGGCCTTCGATCTCGAGACGTATGCTAACCTTCGATGGTACCCCATGTCAAGAACCCCAAGAAGTGTGTCTTCGGCATCCCCTTAGCATGTCAAGAACTTGAAGGGGTACAGAAGCTCACTGGATGCTTGATAGCCCTCAACCGCTTCATCTCGAGGCTCGGGGAGAAGGCCTTGCAGTTCTACCAACTTCTGCGGAAGTCTGACCACATCACTTGGACCATCGAGGCCCAGGACGTGTTCGAGTGGTTCAAGACTCTCCTCTCAACGCCACCAGTCCTAGCTTCTCTGACCCTCAGATAACCTCTATTTCTGTACATTTCGGCAACCATGAAGGTCATCAGCATGGGACTCATCGTCGAGCGCTCGGAAGAGGGTCAGGCCCTAAAGGTCCAGTGTCCTATGTACTTCATCAGCGAACTGCTCGCCCACACCAAGACACGGTACACCCAACTGGAGAAACTTTTCTACGCCATACTCATCACTAGAGGCAAGCTTCGTCACTACTTCGACAGCTCATTGGAGTGGTAACAACTTTCCCTCTCAGAGAGATCATCAACGGCAAGGATGCAATCGGGCGGATTGCAACTTGGGCAATAGAGCTCATGGGCCATGCCATCTCCTACATACCTCGACAAGCAATAAGGTCACAGATCCTCACCGACTTCATCGCTGAATGGACCGAGGCTCAAGAACCACCGACCCCGATTGACCTCGAAGATTGGACAATGTTCTTCGATGTCTCCTACATGCTCAAGGGCTGGCATTATCCTCATCTCCTCGAAAGGCGGCGGGTTCTAGTACATCTTGCAGATACATTTTTGTGCCTCCAACGACGTCACTGAGTACGAAGCACTCCTTCACGAGCTTTGGATGGTGATCATCTTCGGGGTGCAAAGACTCTACGTCAAGGGAACCTCTGAGCTCGTCGTTAATCAAGTGATGAAAGAATCAAACTACTGAGAGCTGAAGATGGAGGCCTACTGCCAAGAAGTTCGCAAGCTCGAAGACAAGTTCGACAAGCTCAAGCTCCACCACATTCAACGCCGCGACAACGAAGCAGCCGACGCACTCGCCAAGATGGCTTCGGGGCAGGATCCTGCCCCTGATGACATTTTCCTCAAGATCCTTGCCAAGCCAACCATCAGGCTCAAGAATGATCCCTCTGACCCAGAGCCGAAAGCCTTGGTCGATGACCGACCTCCGACACCGAGACCAAGGTTATGGTCATCGTCCCTGACTGGTCCCGAGATATCTACGCCTTCCTAAAGGACGACACCCTTCCGGTCGACACATACGAAATGAGACGTGTCGCCCATCGCACCAAGGCCTATGTCCTGGTCGACGACGAACTCTACAAGAGAAGCCCGAGCTGTGTATTCCAACACTGCATCCCTCAGGTGGAGGTTTGGCAACTCTTTAGAAGACAGTCACTCGGGCATATGTGGACACCACTCCGCCTCGAGGATCTTGGTTCGAAAAGCCTTTCCACAGGGCTTCTACTGGCCCACGGTAGTCTCCAACACCGAGAAGTTGGTATGACCTTGCAAAGGATGCTAGTTCTACGCCCGACAAATGCACATGCCTTCCAAGAACTCTGGACCATTCCGATCACTTGGCCATTTGCGGTGTGGGGAGTTTACATCCTCGGGACTTTTCGCAAAGCACCAGGGGCTTTACCCATCTCTTCATCGTCATCGACAAATTCACCAAGTGGATTGAAGCCAAGCCAGTCCCGAGCATCTCCACTGGCCGAGCCATCGACTTCTTCTACCACATCATATGCCGGTTTGAGGTCCCGAACTCTATCATCACCGACAACGGTCGGTAATTCGCCAACCTAGAATTCTGTGACAAGTACAACAACTGACTCGACTTCGCCTTCGTGGCCCACCCGAGAACCAACGGTCAGGTTGAGCGTGCCAATAGAATGGTGCTACAACGACTCAAGCCCCGACTCTATTAAACCATCGAGGGCTGGATGATGGAGCCAAGAGCTCCCACCCGTGCTATGGAGCCTATGGACAACCCGAATAGGACGACATGCTTCACTCGGTTCTTCATGACCTTCGAGGCACAGGTAGTGCTCTCGATTGACTTCGATATCGACTCTCCAAGAGTCCGAGCCTACAAAGAAAGGGGGTCGGAGGAGACGCACCAAGGTGCCCTGGACCAGCTAGATGAAGCTCGCGATGTGTCTATCCTAGGGTCTGGCAGGTACCAGCAGGGCCTGCGACAATTACACACGCTACGAATGGAGGGTCAGGCCTTCCTCGTGTGAGACCTGGTCTTCAAGCGAGTCCAGACTAGGGGTGGGCAGCACAAGCTATCGCCGCCCTGGAAAGGACCATACGCACCAAGCGAGTACTTAGACTTGGCGCCTACAAGCTGAGCTAGCGATGAAAATGGCAATGAACTTGCCAGTGCCTGTAACAATGAGCAATTGCACTGATTCTATTCTTAATAGCATCAAATAAGTGAAAAGTTTCTGAGCACCCTCGCTGTGTCTCAACTCTGAGCGGCAGAGCGCAATCAAGACTGTCACCCGTTGCTCGAGGGCTACCTTACCCGGATTCCCTGCGATCACAACCCAATCAAATGCAAAAGAAACAAGTTCACATCCCAAACTTTACTAGGTTACAAGTTCATATCCCAAACTTCACTAGATCAACAACAAATTAAGAAAAGGAAGAAAGATCAGTTTAATCCCACTCTCTTAAACTTGTGGCAGTTTGGCAATCAGACGGTGGTTCCCTCATACTGTTGTCGAAAACCTCCAGCAAACGTAAAATTATAGAGGTGCCATGTGTTAGTTAAAAGATTTGGATGCATTCCATTTTATTTACATACAAAGAACTAGAGACATTAACATGAATCCTCATGATTATAATAACAAAACTATCAGGGCGTAAGCATAGAAGAAGAATCGGAACCATACCATCACAAAGATACTTTATTGACCACACTGATAAACTCACTACTAATGTGGTAGTTGTAGCAATCAGGCTTTCCTGATGGCTCAGCATGAAAAAGGTGATCATGGCTACTTGATATCTTATCCATATACCCAAGATAGGATAAAACAAAAGACCTCCATCTCCAAAGCATCGACCATACTATGCTTCATACATGACATAGATTGTAGTTGCTCATATCTTCTCGGACTCCTAGGTCGCTAAAGAAATAAACATCAGTAGAAACAAGCAGGAAATAAAATACACATATTTAATGACATCAAAATACCAACAAGTTAACTGACAAACTTAAGCATACAATCCTATTGTTGATGGTAGTTGAAGCCTCGCTAGAACTAAGACCCTATGACTTGTCATTGATGAACTCCAGGTGCAACCATATTAATCTTAGTTCTCAGAAAACCACTCCAGCAACAACACCTTGTCAAAACATCAAGTTCACCGAAACATATTTCTGTTCTCAATGCTTTACATTATCGAGCAAGTACTGTTAGAGTATATTTGGTAGTTTATGATGTTAGCTTCATGACCATTGAAGCCCCTCAAAGGTATGAATGATTTTAGTGATTAAATGAGAACCATGAACTAACTCATTGGATGCAGGTTTATCAACACTATTCTACACTTTTACGATTTGGTTGCTGCAAGGATGTTCGTGTCCCTGGAGTGTTTCCAAGGAGGTTGCTGGTTTAAAGCTAAGGATGAATTAGAACCACGTGTGGCTTAGCTTTAGACCTTGTGTCTATAGGAAACACCAGTACTATTAAGAGAGGTCGGGTCACTTATCTCAGTTTTACAGGAATTAGTGAGTGTGGATGCTCTAGGTTCTCTGAGGCACTTGAGTGATCAACGAATGCTTGAAGATGCCAAGAGTTGCAGCCGAAAGCATGAAGATCTTGAAGCAATCTTGTTTCAGCAGCAAACAAGGTCACCGGACAGTCCACCGGTGTCATCGGATAGTGTGGTAAGGGTCGCAGCCTGGAGTCCAGAGAAGATATTTTCTGAGAGCTGAAGCCAGAAGGTCACCGAACAGTCCGATAGTGTCACCGAACAGTCCGGTGAGTGCAGGAGCTCGAAGTACAGAGAGAGGTGCTCTCTGGAGTCTTCACGAAGAAGTCACCGGACAGTCTGTCGATCAAAGATCGGACAGTCCGGTGAGCCCCGAATGTGGTGTCCAGAAGAGGTGTCTCTAGAAGTCAAAAAGAGAAGTTCATCAGACAGTTCGGTGATGGTATGAACCGAAAAGTCCGGTGTCATATGAAATGGATTCCAGAGAGGATGTTTTCTACCAGTCAGAGACCAAGAGTCACCAAACAGTCCGATGACTGCAAAAAGCAAACAGCTTTTTGGCAACGACTCTTAATAGTTGTTTCGGGGCTTGGAGCCTATTTAAACCGTTGGGGAAGCTGTTGTGGAGTTTGCTCGCGGCCAAAACAATTAGAGATCATTTGTTGAGAGCAAAGTTCATCAAGTGAGCACAAGAGAGCATCCACGCATTCCTAGAGCTTGTGAGGCTGAGTGGAGTGTCTAGTGAGATTTTGAGTGCTTGTGAAGAGTAGTAAAGAGCATCCATACATTCCTAGAGCTTGTGAGGCTGAGAGGAGTGTCTTTGGCTTGTTACTCTTGGTCTTTGGCAGCCTAGACTGGTTAGGGGTAGTTGTCCGAGCTTTCGAGGATTTTGTTGAAGTCGACATCAAGTTTCTATGCATTTTTGGGTCCTCGCTCGAAAAGGACACCAAGAGTGAGCACCCGAGCCTTGAAGGCTTGCTCTAACGCTTGGGTATTGTTTGCTACAGTCGGGGCGCCGGTGTCTTCACTCCGAGAGTGAAGCGTACCCTTGTGAGCATTGTTCCGAGAACGACAGGAGGAGCCAAGGCTCCGACGAGAGTGGTTCAACGAGGATTAGGGGAAGGTGCCATCCTTTTGAGACCTCAAGAAAAATCGCTGAGCATCTCTATCACCCTCCTCTTTACTTACCGCATTTACATTCTTGTAAGTAGTGTGATAGGTTGTTTAGTTACTTCTCTTGGTGGCTCTCATGCTGGCTTGCTTACTAGCTTGATAGATTGTCTTTTAGCTTGTGTTTGCTCTTCTCTAGACCATACTTGCTAGGAGTTGTTTGCTAGTTTTTGCTAGAAACAAAGAAGAGATAGAATTTGGTCTAGTAGTGTAAGTGCCCGATTCAATCGCCCCCTTCTCCGTCACTTGATCCCTTGAAGTGGTATCTGAGCCAAGTGCTCTTTTTAGGCTTAACCACCTTTGAGAAGTGATCGGGAGTGATGGAGACAAGTTGTTCATCGGGGTCCGGTAGTGGCTCATGAAAGAATCGCTTGCTAAGCTACATATATGCCACAAAACCGGAGAATTCGAGTGCTAACATGAACAACTCTTCAAACTCTTCATCTAGCAACTCTTTAAGTGCCATCATGAATGAAAATTTCATTTTTCTTGAGCTCATAGATGCCGACAATCACTTTGAAACTCTTGATGGTGAATCTATAGGTGCTATCATGCTACGATTGTGTGATCTTGTTCAAAAGATTAATTTCTTTGAAAGAGCACTTAAGACTTCTCATGATGAATCTATCAAGAAGTTTCTTTCAAGCAAGACATCTAATTCTTGTGTCTCTTATGAAGCTTCATATAAGAAGGAGAATCTAAATGCTTCCACCTCAAGCAAGATCATTGGAGTGCATGCTCATCATACTCTTGGGCCCTCGGTTTGCAACAACTCTACTTCTACTAGCTCTTATGTTGTTCTATGTGATGGGTATGATAATATTATTGTCTTACCTAATGAAGCTTCAAAAGATTTGTTCACTCACATTGATAAGCATGTAGGTTGGATTAATTCTTATGAGAAGCGGCATATCACTATTGATGAAGCAAACAAAAAGAAGGTTGATACATGGAAAGATCACTTCAAGCGCTCTAAGGAACAAAATTCATCTCTAGAAGTC
Source organism: Zoysia matrella (assembly GCA_001602295.1). Lineage (NCBI taxonomy): Eukaryota > Viridiplantae > Streptophyta > Magnoliopsida > Poales > Poaceae > Zoysia > Zoysia matrella. Next base: position 31,274 of record BCLG01000189.1, read on the forward strand.
ACTCTTATTGTTGAGGTTAGTACAAGTGAATCTAGCAATACTTTGGAGACTAACACCTCATGTCTCATGGCTTCTAGCAAGGTGAACTACAAGAATGGTGACAAACATTGAGTTCTTGATAGTGGTTATACTCAACACATGACCGGCAATCACAAGATGTTCACCACCATCAAGGAAGATGAGGATAAAGATAAAGTGACCTTTGGAGATAATTTCAAAGGAAGAAGCAAGGGATTGGGCAAAATCGCTATATCTAATGACTTGACCTTTTCTAATGTTATGCCAGTGGATCCTTGAGCTTCAATCTTCTGTTGGTTGCTCAATTGTGTGATCTTGGTTTACGTGCTTCTTCAATAACAAGGGTGCTGAATTGATCAACAAGTCTTTGGGCCTCACATTCAATGGTTTTCGGCACAACAATCTCTATATTGTGGATTTCTCTTCAAGTGAAGTTGCGCTGCAAACTTGTCTCATTGCTATGTCCTTCAAAGGATGGTTGTGGCATAAGAGGCATGCTCATATTGGAAGGGGCCAATTGAAGAAGGTCACCAAGAAGGGCTTAATTTTCAAAATTCAAGATGTCACTTTTGAGAAAGACAAGTTGTGTAGTGCATGTCAAGCGGAAAAGAAAATGGCCACTCTTCATCCTTGCAAGACCATAATGTCCACATCAAGACCTCTTGAGCTTATTCACATTGATCTTTTTGGAGCAGCAACTTACAAGAGTCTTGGGGGTTATCTCTATTGCATGGTGATTGTTGATGACTTCTCTCGGTATACATGGACCATCTTCCTAGAAGACTCAAGCCATCACTAACCTCAAGAAGTTTGCTAAGAGAGCCCAAAATGAATTTGAAGTTACGATCAAGAAGGTTAGAAGTGATAATGGGACGGAGTTCAAGAACTCTATCATTGAGGAGTATTGTGATGATCTTGGCATCAAGCATGAGTTCTCGGCTACTTACACCCCAGAGCAAAATAGTGTCGTTGAGAGGAAGAATATGACTCTTATTACTCTTGTAAGAGCTAGGTTGGATGAGTATGGGACTCCAGAGAGGTTTTGGGCTGAAGCTATTAACACGACATGCTATACTTAAAACAATGTTTATCTACATCGCCTCTTAAAGAAGACCCCTTTTGAGTTATTGGTGGGACGAAAGCCAAATGTGGGCTATTTACGGGTCTTTAGATGTAAATGCTATATCTTCAAGAAGAGGAAGAGGCTTGGTATGTTTGAAAAGAGGACCGACATTAGATTTCTCGTCGGGTATTTCGGTAACTCTAAAGCTTATCGTGTATTTAATGCAACGACTGGATTTGTTGAGGAATCATGTGATGTGCAATTTGATAAAACTAATGGTTCTCAAGAACAAAGAATCTTGTGATGTAGAAGATGATGAACCATTGGAGGAGGCAATGTAGAAGATGCACGTAGGAGAAGTTCTACCAAGAGAAGATAACTCTTCTACTCCACCACCGAAAGACTACTCCATGACTCTACATGAGAACACTACATCAACAAATCAAGTGGAAGAATTATCAACTGTTCGTGCACCAAGAGAGCCACCACAAGTGCCTTCTATCCCAAGCTATCAAGGATCGCCTATATCAAGTGGTACACCACCATGTCCAATAATGACATCAAAAATTGAAGAAAATTGCTGCTCTCCGCTCTGATTTCAAGACACCGTCATCTCCAAGGAGGAAGTCATACAAGATGCTCAAGATGTCTCTTCACCGCAAGCACCACGACAAGAGGCTCTCAAGAGGCACAAACCCATTATTCGAGCTCATGGAAGTGACTTGATCATTGGGAGTCCCTCTCAAGGGTTAAAGACTAGGAGAAATCAATATAAGCCGAATTATACTAATGATACTAATGATGATGATGCGGCTAACGTTGCTTGTGAGAATTTCTCTTTTGTGTTTTTGATAGAGCCTAAGAACATCGATGAAGTGGTGGAAGATCACAAATGGATGTTAGCTATGCAAGAAGAGCTCAACGACTTTGAGCTTAATCAAGTGTGAGAGTTGATGAAGAGGACAAAGGACAAGAACATCATTGGTGCTAAGTGGGCCTTCAAGAACAAGCAAGATGAGAATGGGAATGTCGTGAGGAAAAAATCAAGACTCGTCGCCAAGGGTTATTCTCAAGTTGAAGGGGTGGACTTTGATGAGACATTTGTCCCCGTGGCTCGACTTGAGTCTATTCGAACCTTGCTCGCTTATGCTTCACATTTTAACTTCAAATTATATCAAATGGATGTGAAGAGCGCATTTTTTAATGGTCATATTAATGAGCAAGTTTATGTTGAGCAATCACTCGACTTTGAAGATCCCAAGCATCCCGATCATGTCTTCAAGTTGAATAAGGCATTGTATGGACTCAAGCAAGCACCAAGGTTATGTTATGAGCGTCTAAGAGACTTCCTCACCGACAAGGGCTTCGAGATAGAGAGTATTGATAACACTCTCTTTACTAAACATGTTGATGATGATCTCTTTATTTGTCAAATATATGTGGATGATATTATCTTTGGTTCTACTAATGAAGCTTATAATGTCGAATTTTGTGATCTTATGGCCAAAAAATTTGAGATGTCTATGGTAGGTGAGCTTCATTTGTTCCTCGGTTTTTAAATCAAGCAAATGAAAGAAAGAACATTAATCTATCAAGAGAAGTATACAAGAGATCTCCTCAAGCGCTTCGGAATGAAGGATTCAAAGCCAATCAAGACTCCAAAGGCCACTAATGGTATTCTTGTCCCGGATGAGAGTGATAAATTGGTTGATAAAAAGGTCTATCGATCTATGATTGGTTCTCTATTATATCTTACCGCCTCTCACCCGAATATTATGTTTAGTGTATTCTTATGTGCTCGTTATCAAGCTAATCCTAAAGAATTTGATCTTAAGGCTGTCAAGAGAATTCTAAGGTATTTCAAGTATACACCAACTATGGGCCTTTGGTATCCAAAAGATGGAGGTTTTGATCTTGTTGGCTACTCCGATTCGGACTTCACCGGTTGCAAAGTGAGTAGAAAGAGCACCTCCGATGGGTGTCAATTTCTTGGGAGATCATTGGTTGCTTGGAGCTCTAAGAAGCAAAATGTCGTGGCTCTCTCAACGGTCGAAGCAGAATATATGGTAGTTGGTGCTTGTTGTGCTCAAGTTCTCTACATGAAGCAAACTCTCATGAACTATAGATTGGTGCACAATCAAATTCCTCTCTATTGTGATAGTGAGAGTGCAATCAATATGGCACTTCATAAGGGTGATCACAGGCATGCTAAACATATTGAGGTCAAGCATCATTTCATAAGGGATCATGTTGCCAAAAAAGATATTGAGCTTATTAATGTGAGGACAAATGATCAACTGGCCGACATATTCACAAGCCTCTATATGAGAAGAATTTCAACAGGCTAAGAGGAGAGCTCAACATTCTTGATCTTTCGAACTTCACTTGAGTAGCCTCTAAAGCTTAGCATTTTCTTTGTATATACTTGTTTGCTTGTGTTTGTTTTGTTTTTATTATTCTTTCTGTTTTGTAGGATTGTCATCTAACCCTTTCAAGATAGCAATGATCATAGAGAGCTTGAGAAGAATGTTCTCGAGGTGCCCAAGGCTAGGAGATGAGGGTCATTGTGAATGAGCTTGCAAGGGGATTCAAATATGATGAGGGTATTTTTTTCTAGTCCTTCATCATGTGCATGAATCTTTTATTCTTGTTTTGCATTTCATGCATTGCATCTAGTGTCTTGACATCAAGCACAGGTCTAGGGGAAGTTACTCATAAGAAATATAAGTTGATTGCTCCTAGACTCCTTCATTGCAATTGTGAGCTTCATGCCATTGAATCACATTCTTTCGAGCTCTAAGGTTAAAACTACTTACGCGGCTCAAAGACTATGATTCATACATTCCCATATGCATCACTAACTCCTTCTTGTTGAGAGAAGAGGAAGTTTCTTGGATGATCATTTTTGTAGGATGGATCCTAACTCGAGGGGGAGAAGGAGCATTGAATTAAGAAGACGATCAAGACTCAAGGAGATGATGAGCAAGAAAAGAATCGAAGAAAAGAATTGTAAAGATCCGGTAATATTGTGTCATATCTCACCATGTCAATTATGCTATTGTATTCTCCTTCTTTGTGGCTTTCCTTTTTGGTTGATAGATGAAAAGGGGAGAGAAAGAGAAGCGAAGATGATCGAGGATTGAGAAATGAAGATGATGAGAAGAGTGAAGATGGACGAACATGCCCAAAGGAGAAGATGATGATGAAGACTTGAAGATTTGGGAAAAGAAGAGATGTGATGAGAAGAAGCAATCAAAGACCACAAAAAGGGAGTAATCTTTCCTATTCCTCTAATTTCGTTGATCACTATCCTTTGCTCTCTACTTGTCTTGTGGCTATTTTCTATTTGTAGGAGACAGGTAGAGGGAACTGAAGATGTGAAGATGAATGAAGTCACACTCAAGAAAACCAATCAAATCAAATATTATGAAGATAGTAAGTAATGCACTAATCCAGGGGGAGCTCCGAAGAAACCTCGTGCATATTTGTGGACTTCTTGGTAAGAGATGGTAAGACAACTTGCAGCTATTCCTTTTCTTTTAAAGTTGTGTCGTGCTTTCATTTCTATCTTTTGTATCATCTCAATCATTTTCATCATGGTTGCCATCAATTACCAAAATGGAAGAGATTATTAGCTTCATGACCATTGAAGTCCCTCAAAGGTATAAATGATTTTGATGATTGAATGAGAACCATGAACTAACTCGTTGGATGCAGGTTTATCAACAACTATTCTACACTTCTATGAGTTAGTTGCTGCAAGGATGTTCGCGTGCCCGGAGTGTTTCTAAGGAGGTTGCTGGTTCAAGGCTAAGGATGAATTAGAGCCACGTGTGACTTAGCTTTAGGCCTTGTGTCTATAAGAAACACCGGTACTATTAAGAGGGGTCAGGTCACTTGTCTCAGTTTTATAGGAATTAAAGAGTGTGGATGCTCTAGGTTCTTTGAGGCACTTGAGTGATCAGCGAATGCTTGAAGATGTCAAGAGTTGCAGCCGAAAGCATAAAGATCTTGAAGCTGTCTTGTTTCAGCAGCTGACGAGGTCACCAGATAGTCCGGTGAGGGTTGCAGCCAAGAGTCCAGAGAAGATGTTTTTTGGGAGCTAAAGCCAGGAGGTCACCGACAGTCTGATGGTGTCACCGGACAGTCCGGTGAGTGCAGGAATTCGGAGTCCAGAGAGAGGTGCTCTCTGGAGTCTTCAGGAAGAAGTCACCGGACAGTCCGTCGATCATAGACTGGACAGTCTGGTGAGCCCCAGAGGTGGTGTCCAGAAGAGGTGTCTCTGGATGTCCAAAAAAGAAGTTCACCGGACAGTCCGCTGATGGTATGAACCAGATAGTCTGGTGTCATATGGTATGGATTCCAGAGAAGATATTTTTCTGTCAGTCAGAGACCAGGAGTCACGAGACAGTCCGGTGGTCCTAGTCACCGGATAGTTCGGTAGCTGCAAAAAGCAGACAGCTTTTTGGCAACGGCTCTTAGCGGTTGTTTCGGGGCTTGGAGCTTATTTAAACCGTTGGAGGAGCTATTGTGGAGTTTGCTCGCGGCCAAAACAGTTGAAGATCATTTGTTGTGAGCCAAAGTTCATCAAAGGAGCACAAGAGAGCATCCAGTGAGGTTTTGAGTGCTTGTGAAGAGTAGCAAAAAGCATCCACGCATTTCTAGAGCTTGTGAGGCTAAGAGGAGTGTCTTCGGCTTGTTACTCTTGGTCTATGCAGCCTAGACCGGTTAGGCGTCGTTGTCCAAGCTTCCGAGGATTTTGTGAAAGTTGACATCAAGTTTATATGTGGTTTCGGGTCCCCCGCTCGAAAGGGACACCAAGAGTAAGCGCTCGAGCCTTGGAGCCTTGCTCTAGCACTTGAGTATTGTTTGCTACAGCAAGAGCGCTGGTGTCTTCACTTCGGGAGTGAAGCGTACCCTTGTGAGCATCGTTTCGAGAATGACAGGAGGAACCAAGACTCCGACGAGAGTGGCTCAATAAGGATTAGGGGAAGGCGCCTTCCTTTCGAGACCTCAAAAAAAATCGCTGAGCATCTCTATCACATGCCGGCTTGCTTACAAGCTTGATAGGTTGTCTTTTAGCTTGTGTTTACTTTTCTCTAGACCATACTTGCTAGGAGTTGTTTGCTAGTTTTTGCTAGAAACTAGGAAGAGATAGAATTTGGCCTAGTAGTGTAAATGCCCAATTAAATCCCCTTCTCGGTCACTTGATCCTTTCATAGGATTATTATCGTAGCCTACTACATATATTTCGGTTACCTACCATTTATATCTTGGTAGCCTGCCATATGTATTTCGGTAGCTTGTCATATGTATCCTGGAGAGCTTTTTGCCCCAAGTCTTGTACTCTACATAAGCCGACCCCGGAGGCTCAATACATACACATCCATCATTCATACAATTCCTCCCTCTCTCATTCTCTCACATGATATAGAGCCAAACTCTGATCCAGTTCGGCTGCCTACCCTCTGAACCCTAGCGCCTGCGCATTGCACAACCCCGAGAGGTCCATCTCTATGGTCGCCGCAGGGGGTAGCGCCCCTGTTTAGACGGTGGATCCTATTGATCGAGCCGTCATTGTTGTCTTTGTCACCCAGTCGCAAGGTCGAGAGGAATCCTCATGTGAAGCTACTGCAATTTATTTATTTTCTTTATTTTTACTCGGTCATTGATCGAGGTTGTGCCACCCCTGTTTACCCGTGAGCACCACGATTCCCAACTCGAGGACTACACCGCCGACCTCGAGAACGGCCATTGTGCTTCTTCAGGCTACCTGCACGCTATCCTCGTCTGCCGGTTCCGCCACATCTTTGTCTTCGTCCAGCACGACCACATTGCCAGAGTTGTAGTTTCTACCTCAATTCTTCTTTGCCCACTTCGGCTACGACGGTTTGATCCGGCACTCTCCTCCTCGACGCTCTGCACACCGCGTCCGCTTCGAAGGTATTCTCTGCTAATCTCCTCCAACATTGGCATTGTGTTTGTGGTGGTCCCTTCCTCCGTGCACTCGGTACTGGCAACACTGGTGCGTGCCTTCGTCCCTGACGCATCTTCGAGTTTGACAGACCCAAAGCACGCTTCTCCACGGTGGTTTGAAGTGTTCGCCTTCGGCATCACTCCTCTTCACGGTGCCCCGACAAACTTGTCATCTTCTACTAGAGTGCATCCTCGCGCACCTTTGCGCCGGCTTCATGTGCGGCTCCTCGACATCAGTACCATTCCACTTCTGCTCAATCGACTACGGCTACATCATGCATGGCATCAGCGATCACGGCTACAAGCCTTCCTCTCAGTCACCTCGATATTGGCACAAAGGGCTATCATCGTGTTGAGGACTCATGTCGGTTTCTTCTCCAATCCAAGCGTCTGCATTGCTCACGCAAAGATTGCAAGGGGATGTTAGAGCATATTTGGTAGCTTAGGATTATTATCATAGCCTACCATACATATTCCGGTTACCTACCATTTGTACCCGGTAGCTTGCCATATGTATTTCGGTAACCTGTCATATGTATCCTGGGAAGCCTTACCCCCAAGTCTTGTATTCTAGATAAGTCGAACCCGGAGGCTCAATACATACACGTCCATCATTCATACAATTCCTCACTCTCTCATTCTCTCAGAAGTACTCAAAACAAACAGCAAAAGTCTGGACCAGTGGAATCTGCATGAGGACTATTGAGTGCCTAATGCACGCTGTGACCTCTCACTCACGAGATTTTCCTTAAAAAAAATTTTAGATCCCTAAAGTTTTCTGAATACCCTAAGGAAAGAAACTTTCCCTACGACAAGTTTTAAAACGGTAAGGAAGGATTCATGTTCCCTACGGATCTAAACTTTTCCTAAGGGAATTGAAATCTTTTCCTACGAGAGTTCCATTTTCCTTCCCATTTTCCTAGGGAAAACCCACCGCCCAGCTATTTCAAAATCTTTCCTCCTCTTTCTCCTCTGCACTACTACAAAAAGGGTTTATCCCAACACCCCTTCACTTAAATTGCAGGCGGTTGACAATTATTAACCGTCTGTACTGAAAGTGAAGTGGGCCCGAGAAAAGAACCGCCTGCAGAAAGTCATTAGTGCAGGCGGATTTCTTAAGAAACAGCCTGCACTAATCAAACGTGATTAGTGCAGGCTGATTCTTAAGAAATCCAACTGCACATAGAAGTATTTGTGCAAGCGGTGCTTTTAAACAACTGCAAGCACACACGATTCCACCCACATCAGTGATCCGTGCTTCACCTACGCAGCGAATAGTTTTTCTGTACCCCGCCTAAGCCGCTCGTTGTCCCAATTAAATATCCTGCACCCCACTTGTCCGACCCACGCTCCTGTCTCCTTTCCGAGTAAGCCTCCTCCCCCACGCCTCTCTCTCTCTT
>BCLG01000189.1:39798-75792 GCA_001602295.1 Zoysia matrella
GCGCCGCCATGGGGGCTGCCGCCTACTAGCGCCGCCATGGGGGCCGTCGCCTGCGCACGCCGCGAGGGGGCTGCTGCCTGCGCGCACTGCCTGGAGAGCCGCCTCCTGCGCGCGCTACGAGAGGGCGCCTCCTGCGTGCACTGCCTGCCCATGCCGTGAGCTTATTTGGGGTAGCTGGTCTCTCTCTCACTCTCTCTCTTTGTCACATCCCAATTTTCCAATTTAAGAGAAAGAGTTAAAAAATATATATATATATATAGAAATTCTTTTCTTTCTTTATTTAGGTGAACCTAGTTTTTCTAGCCCTTTTAGAAACTTTCAAAAAAAATGAAACTAAACTAGAGCAACATAGCAAAAAGGGAAATTTCAAAAATTTAAAATTGAATTTGTCAATTGTTTGATTTTGCTGATTTCTAGCTTGGGCCTTTTGGAACTTTATTGCATGTAAATTGGAGTTTGGAAATTCCTAAATTATTAGCCAATTAGAGAGTAAAAGAAATAGCAAAGGGGAAAAGAGTTAAACTGCCGCGTGGGCCAAATTTTCTCTGGGCCGTCCTGCTCTTTTCCAGCCCAGCCCACGCACGCGCCTGCTCGGCTCTGTCTTGGCCGACCTCCTCGCGCGCGCCCTCCCCTGCACCTCTTCCTCCTCCGGCGCCCACTGAGCAGAGCACCGGCACCACTTGTACGACGCCGGACCGGCCACGCAACTTCTCCGAGCGCCGTTGGACGTCGTTGCCGTCAAGCTGTCGTCGCACTTCGACGGAAAACTGCCGCCCCCAGGTTCACGACTGGTTTCGGCCAGCTGGACGCGCGCTCAACGCCCTTCGTCGGAACGCCGTCGAGCAGCTTCACCGCCGCGACCAGCGCCGTCTCACCGCCCACATTGACTCCTCACGAGCTTCGCGTGCCTACCAACGGACGTCAACGCGACTTTGCCGCCGCTCGTCCGTCACATCGTGCACTTAAGGCAGAGCTACCAGTCATCACATCGCCGGCCGGAAATTCGATGCCCGGCCGGAAATTCGATGCCGTGGCGCGCGCAGGCTGCGCCCGGAGCACCTCCGGCCACCCGGCACTGCCCAAGCTCACTACGAAGCCGGCCAAATTGCTCCGTTCGCGCCAGCTGGCCGACTCACACAGCCAGAGCACGACCCCAACGTAGCGTCACTGCGCTGCGCCAGTCGAGCTTCTCCGCCCAAATTTCCGGCTACAAAAGCACACTACCGTCGCACAGTCTTCGCACTCCCGTTCACCTCAGGCCCCTCCCTCTCACTGGTATTGTGGCCAATTTCTGTTTTGTGCCTTTCATCCCCATCGCTGGTCACCGGGCGCCGCCGTCGATTCCACTCGAATCGACTGGCCGTTAGCCCAACCACGCCGCCCCTCAGCAGCACCACCTCACCCAGACGAAGCTAGCTGAGCGAGTCAAGTAGCCCGAACACCCTCCTCTCGTTCTCTCCACGGGAGCCGCCGCCTGCCGCAGTGCGGCCCACGGCGTCGGTCACCGTGGCGCCGCCTCGAGCCAGTTTAAATGCGTCACGAGACCCCTTAGGTCCTTACGCAGCTAATCGGCCGAAGAACGAACCTCCTCTTGAGGCCTTGCCCCCCACCTCACCGACGACACCCCCTCTCGCGCCCATGGCGCTGCCACCACCACCGTTCTGGTTCGCTGTCGGCTAGGGCGAACCCCTCCTCCTCACTTGCACGATGCACTGGGCACGCATGGGGTACACTCACACCCGCAGGCTCGGCTGATCACACCGGAGCTCGAGCCAAGGTTGAACTCCAGACCGCGCCACGCGCGCACGCGCCAGACGGTGCGCGCCAAGTGCAAGCCGTCGCGTACTCGCGTCGCGTCACCATTCCAGCACACCACTAGCCCCGGCGAGTGTCACACCACCACCCACGTCCCGTTTGGCCGCACAGCACACACGCACGCGCAAGTTGAAGCACCGAGACACGCCAGTGCGCGTCCGAAACGCGCCAGAGCGCGTCCAGACCACGCCAGTGTGCGCCCAACGCGCCCAGAGCATGCCCAGGCCCGCACACGTGCACTCACGTCCATGTCGAGGAATCACGCTTGGTCCTAGGTTCTCAGACATGGATACGGCCACGAACACGTGTCCACGGTCACGGACACGGCCACAGACACGGCCACGTGTCCATGGTCACAGACCCGGGCACGTGTCCACTTGTCCACGATCAGGGACACGGCCACGGACACGGCCACGTGTCCACGGTCACGGACACGGGTATGAACACGGTCACGTGTCCACGGTCACGGACACGGGCACAGACACGGTCAAGTGTCCACGTGTCCACAGACACATCACAACTCCCGTGTCCACCTGCCCACGGACACGTCATAGCTCATGTGTCCACATGTCCACGGAAACCCCGAACTTTCACGTATTCACGGAAACCCCGAACTTTCACGTGTCCACGGAAACCCCGAACTTTCACGTGTCCACGAAAACTCCGAACTTTCACGTGTCCACGAAAACCCCGAACATTCACGTGTCCACGGAAACCCCGAACTTTCACGTGCCCACGGAAACCCCAAACTTTCATGTGTCCACAGAAACCCCGAACTTTCACGTGTCCCCGAAAACCCCGAACTCGTTACAGCCCACGGTTCCACGGGAAAAATCACCGATTCTAGGCACCTGTGTGTCCAGAGGACGTGGACACAGGCCGAACCCCGTGTCCACACAGACTTTTCCACATTCCGCCACAGCACCTTTCCGGTGACTTCACCATCACATCCTAGATCATGACAACCAACCTACCGTTGGAACTGTCATCACAAACCCTACCATCCTAGCCTATCCAAACTCCATACCTTGTTTGGTGATTGTTTCTTTTTGTAATTTCTTAGTTTTTCTTTGGTAGTCTTATTGTATCTATTGTTTTTAGCCGAAGAAGAGCCCGAGTACGAGGAGAAACCCGAAGAGCCCGAGTACGAAGAAGAACCCGAAGACGTCGCTGAAGGCAAGTCCTAACACCCCCTTGAACCACTTTGAACCTATTTTTACTGTTGCACCTATAGAAACTACATGCTTGCCTATGTTTAAAATGTGTTAAACATTGTGCAGTATAGTACCTATTCGATTCTAGATATTTATATTTATGTCAGTAACTTGCTGTGAATAATATAAATACTACCTTGTTAGCCAATCGATGACACATCCTTGTTAACTATAGGACTTCCGTTCTTTGAATACTTTTAATGAACGAAAAGTGCCTTGATTAGAGAAATGCTTAGGACTTCAAATTGCGGTACCTCATACCGCCACACCACATATCACTCTTTTGCAAATGAGTTAAGATGTGTTTGGTGGTGTGAGTAAAAGAAAATGGGCTGGGCGTAGTGAAACTAGTGTTAGGTGAAGAGGGTTAATTCTGGTCGTGGGGTGGGGCTCACTTGAGGTGATGGTGATAGGTGAGTAGGCTTCGCTGTGGTCCACCTATCGTGGATGAGACCGCCACTTCTGTCATATAAGGACCAGTTCGTTAGCGCTCGACTTAGTAATTCTCGTGCAACCATAGAACCTGTACGTCTTGGGCAGGACTTATTCTCACTGGGTAGGCTTTTCCACATCGAGCCACTAGGAGGTCGAATTGACACAAGAGGCCAGGAGCAGGGCGTGAGATAACTCGTTGTCCGACTTTCAACCATGTAATTGCCCGCGTCATGGGATCGTAAGCCCACGGATATAGCTTCTGGTTCGGTAATACCCGACGTAGTAGGGGACCAGGAAAAGACGTGACTGTGGTAAATCTTCACGATCCGGCTTCGGGAATGTACCGTCGCGTCATCGGGAGTGAAACCCCGACAGATAGCCCCTGGATGCGTCTTGGGTGGAATCTGTGAAAACCTATGTAGTTGTGGGGTAAGCGTTATGCAACTCTGTTGATAAGGAGTAGCATAACCTGTGGGTACAGTGTACAACCTCTGCAGAGTGTAAAATTCTTCCGGATATGCCGTTGTCACTGTATTGGCATGCTATTGTTCGGGTACCCTACGATTAGATTTTCTATACAACCTTGTTGTGTGAGTGGTTGTAGGTACCCGTGTTTTAAAAATGTGTTGGCTGTGTGCCTAGGGCCGATATGGAAGCGTACTAGTGCCCGATTTAAAACTTGAGGAACTATGGGAAGCAATAAAAACCTTCCCCAGGTCCACCCTACTAAAATATAACTGCGATATTTTCTTCTCCTATTTTAAAAAACTCTATGTTAGGAAGCCTAGCGTAAAAACTTGCTTTTTGCAAAATATGAACCATAAACCTTTCCTAGCTTCGCTATTGCGAATCCCCTCCAATTAACCGTTAGGACTTGCTGAGTACCTATGTACTCACCCCTCCCCTTGCTGTTGTTTTGTTCAGAAGATGAAGAGGACGAGGATGATGCCGATTATGAAGAATAGAAGTCTCGCCCTTCGCTCAAGTTTGCCTGTGGCGTGTTGTTAGTTTCCTAGGAATGTCGGGTTTGAATAAAGTCGCTGCATCGACTTATGTTTGTAATATAGACGTGTTTGTCGGACCATATTAGGGTATGTAGTACGTTGTACTAGTACGTGTAATAAATATCATTTTGTTTTTAATGTGTGTACCAACTACCGGTCTAGGGAATGGTACTAGTGACACATAGACACTCCTTTTGAAAAGGGGGTCCCACAGAGTGGTTTCAGAGCCGTACTTGACTGTAGGACAAGACCTTAGGTTGCGAGACGTGACAGCATACTGTTAGAACGATACATTTTCCTAGAAAAACTACGTTCTAGCGGGACTCATGCCCACACGCGCTTATTTTGCTTGCATACCTTGTATATATGTTGTCTATTGTCTATTTAGCTACTGACCCTTTTTATTATCTCTTGCAGATGGCCTCCGATGGATGGACCTTCCTTGGCCTGGAGGCGAGTGGGACCGACGGGTTTCCCGTGATCCTTGCTCGTACTCTTGCGCGGTTTGGGTACACCACACCGGTGTCCTACCGCTGGAGGTGCTTGGAGTCTGACGAGTACACCTTACACGAGGTGGAGACTCGGCTCGTGGCATACCCGCTGTTGACGTGGTCGTAATTGACAACCGGCCCCACTTTCGACTCTGCTTTGCAGGCCACCGTGCGCGAGACCCTACTTCACATGTGCACGGTGAACCTTGACTACACTGGAGCCATGCCGGTGCGCTACTTTCCAGTACTTACCACCGGTGATCCGACATGGGTGCACTGTATGGGCACGCTTGGAGGACCCACCAGGACTGTGGAGGACCCCACCCTTGCAGAGACGGCACTGTACCTGATGGCGCAGCACCGTTTTTGCGAGGTGCACCGAGGCCAGTGGATAGCGCAGTCTCTTCGCGCTTTCACTGCCGAGGGGCAGGTCACCGTTCTGCAGAGACAGCTGGAGACTGCTAGTTCCCAGAGGGACGCGGTACAGATGCAGCGTGACGAGCTGCAGTCGCAGCTCAGTGACTCTCAGGGACAGCGCGACACGGCTCTATTTCAGCTCAGTACAGCCCGTGCCGCACTCACCTCAGCTCGAGCACTGGAGGAGAGCCTGAAGAAAAACCTCTCCGACCAGCACGCAGCCCACCAGCGGGAGTTGGAGGCACTGCGACATCAGCTGCGATCTCCGTACCCTCCTACTTGCCGCATTGTGAGGAAGAGCGTACCCGGGAATGCAGCGTCACTGAGGGGGAGACCCCGTGACTCTCCTGCGTCCGAGGAGAGCGCTTCCACTTGACAGGGAGCCCGCACGAAGACTACGCCCCGCAAGCATTGTTTAGTGCGCCTCTCCGACGGGAGACTGTCCGTGCCGCCACACGTCCCAGTGTTGGAACCGGCCACCCGTGACGCCATCTACACGCGGGTGGCACAGCTTCCACAGCTCCAGGACGGTAAGGGTTGCAGCCGTGGGGAGTACCTCTCCCGCGCCCTCAGCTCGGGCGACCACACCCCCTCTGACGGCACCGACGAGCCCATGGAGGAGGAGGCTGTGCCCGACTCTAGCGTGGAGATCGTTGGGACTACCCCAGGCCGCGCACAAACTTCCCGCGGAGCCGGCACTTTGGCCATGGAGGTGAAGCCTGTGGTTGACGTGGGTTTGCCGCAGCCCCGCGGCAACGCTCAGTAGGACGACATCGCTGCTGGATGCCAGACTATGGTGGATGCCAGCATTGGGTTTCGAGCAGCCGTAGCTACTAACTGATAGCTATTCTTTTGTATCTACTAGCGTAGCTAGGGAGGCCCACCGTCATAGTGGTGGATGACGTTGTTTTTTGACGACAGATTTTGAGCTGTAAAAAGATTGACTCCCGTACTGTAGTCCCGTAGTTGCATGCCCTGAACATCTAGATGTGACTTGTTATCGTTTGTAATATAACCATGGTTGTGTGCTATGTTTGATTTGCTTCGTGTCGTTCGTTGAATGATTGTATGTGTGCTGTTTTTCCCAACCCACGAACTGAAAGTTTACTAATAATGCATGTTTACACTAGCCCCAACCGTTTTATTTTGTCTTTGACAGAATGGCGCCAAGGAAATCAGCCCGTGTCCAAGAGCGCCAGACTCGCGAGCGCAACCTGAACGACATAAACAATGGTGAACGGGTTGCGCAACCTCCGAGAGGGAGAGTGGTCAGGAGAGGAGGGGTGCCCTCTAATCCATGCCGCTCTGCTGCACCTGCTCCCAGCGCCCCGCAACAGGCACGTGTGGACGAGGCCCAGTCCAGTCACCATGGCGAGAATGAGGTGGTGCATTCCGGCCCAGCGGCTGCCGGTAATGCGGCTGGTGTTGCTGCTGCCGGAGCCGGCGCCCAAGGGGCTGCACAAGCCCCATCTCGAGTCATGACTGGAGGTGGAGTCCCAGTGGCGGGAGGAGAAGAACTTCCCTTACCGCCCGCCACACTCGCTGACGTAATGGTAACGCAAACCCAGCTGTTACTCACGTTAGCACAAGGCATGGGACAGCGAGGAGGTCCGAACTCGCAGAACCAGATGTTAGAGTTCATGCGACTTCGACCCCCTACTTTTGACAGCATGGATGATGAGCCACTTGCAGCCGACGATTGGCTGCGTGATATCAACAAAAAGCTCGACATCGTGGCAGCCAACGATCAAGAAAAAGTGATGCTAGCTGCCCATCAATTATTTGGAGCAGCCAATGAGTGGTGGGACAACTATCGCGAAGCCACTGTTGATCCTACCACCATAACTTGGAACGAGTTTCAACAGGCATTTCGAGCCTACCACATTTCGGCTGGCACCATGAGGATGAAAGCTGATGAATTTCGAGCTTTGAAGCAAGGGGCTATGACGGTAAATCAGTATATCAAGAAGTTCATGAAACTAGCCCGTTATGCCCCAGGAGAGGTGGACACTGATCAGAAAAAGCAGGAACGTTTTCTGGATGGGCTGAGTCATGTCATGCAAGCTCAACTCGTGACCCACACCTTTCCGGACTTCAACACCATGACGAACAAGGCTATCCTCCTAGAAAGAGCCGCGCTGGACTAGACGGGGAAAGAAAGCGTAAGTTCCAGGCCAAGAAGTCATGGCAACTTGAGAAGAGACAGCGACCAAGGTTCAATAAATTCCAGAAGCCGTTGTATCCTTCTACCATGCAGTATCGCACTCCAACTGTTCCACAGCCACAGCAGTCTACACAGGCAGTTTGCCAGCCACCACGTCCACCCACACCACGTACTAATCCCAGTGTGAGTCAAGCTTCAAATGCACTGTAGACATGTTTCAACTGCCACAGTCCAGGGCATTTGGTTGCGAACTGTCCCATGAACTGACAGCCTGCAGTAGTTCGTACGGACATAGACGGGAGAACCACGTCCACGCCGAAACCACAGAGGAAGCACCCGAGGTGGTACTCGGTGAGCACCTCATACACTCAACTCTTGCAACCGTTTTATTCGATTCTGGCGCTTCGCATTCGTTCACTTCTTCAAAGTTTGTGAAAGATGGAAAATTGCCAATGGTTTTACTTAGGGCTCCCATGCTAATAAAGTCACTGGGAGCCACTATAAAGTGCAGTTTGGGTTGCATAGCAGTCAGAATTCACTTAAGTGGGGTAGAGTTTATCGCATATTTTATAGTCATTCAATCTGAGGGTATAGATGTCATTTTGGGCATGGATTGGTTGAAGCGCCATAAAGGAGTTATATACTGCTCAGAGTGCTTGGTGACAGCCGTAAACCACAAAGGCATTGCTGTTACATGTCGACCAAGAGACCGAAAGGTCGAGCCTTTAGTATTCAGCACAGAAGTCACTCCCCTAGAAGAGGTACCTGCAGTAAAAGATTATGCAGATGTCTTTCCGGAAGAGCTACCGGGAATGCCACCGGACCGTGACGTCGAATTCCTCATCGACTTGGTCCCTAGTGCGACACCAATAGCTAAAAGACCATACCGGATAGCCGCTGATGAATTGTCTGAGTTGAAGAAACAGTTAGCGGAGTTACAAGAGAAGGGATACATCCGCCCAAGTGCGTCACCTTGGGGTGCACCAGTACTCTTCGTGAAAAAGAAGGATGGCAGCCTAAGAATGTGCATTGATTATCGAGCACTAAATGAAGTCACTATTAAAAACAAAAACCCACTACCCAACCCAGGATAGATTATCTCTTTGACCAACTGAAGGGAGCCAAGTACTTCTTGAAAATTGACTTGAGATCAGGGTACTATCAACTAAAGATCAGAGAGAGTGATATCAAGAAAATTGCTTTTGTCACTCGATATGGTCAGTACAAATTTACGGAATGCCGTTTGGACTGACAAATGCTCCTGCCTACTTCATGAATCTAATAAATAAAATATTCATGGAAGAGCTAGATAAGTTTGTGGTCGTATTCATTGTTGACATACTTATCTACTCCTGAAGCGAGAGTGAGCATGAAGCACATTGAGAGTGGTATTGGAAAGATTGAGGAGGCATAGATTGTATGCAAAATATAGTAAATGTGAGTTTTAGCTGCAAGAGGTTGCCTTTCTAGGGCACATTGTGTCAGCTGAAGGGATAAAAGTTGATCCAGCCAAGGTAGAAGCTGTTATGGAGTGGAAACAGCCCACCAATGCCACAGAGGTTAGAAGTTTTCTAGGGTTAGCAGGTTATTACCGCAGGTTTATCAAGGACTTCTCAAAAATTGCAAAGCCCATGAACGAACTGACCAAGAAGGATAAGAAGTTCACATGGACTAAAAAGTGTGAACACAGCTTTCAAACCTTGAAGACATTGCTCACCTCAGCCCCACTGCTTACACTACCTAACATATACAAAGATTTTGTTATATACTGTGATGCCTCCCGACAAGGCATGGGATGTGTATTGATGCAAGAAGGCCGTGTAGTAGCTTATGCATCCCGACAGTTGAAGAAGCATGAGGAAAATTACCCAACTCATGACCTCGAACTTGCGGCAGTGGTCCACGCTTTGGAGATTTGGAGGCACTATCTTATTGGGAACAAGTGCAAGATCTGCACGGATCACAAGAGCCTAAAGTATATCTTCACTCAATCGGAGCTGAATCTGAGACAGAGAAGGTGGCTAGAACTAATAAAAGATTATGACTTAGAACTACAGTATCACCCAAGGAAGGCTAACATCGTAGCTAATGCCCTAAGCCGCAAGAGACAGCCTCAAAGTAGTGAAGAGTTAACTAATGAGACAGAACTGCTTCAAGAGATGAACCGTCTGAATCTACATGTGACCGTTTCGGGCAGCCTTCACACCTTGTCAGTACAACCGACCCTGGACGTTGAAATCCAGCGAGCTCAAACCAGAGATTATCGGTTACGTAAAATTAAAGAGCATTCAGGGTCAGACAAAGACTCCAAATTCCGAGTTGACGAGCAAGGGACAATATGGTACCAAGACAGGATTTGCATTCCTAGCTCGAGAAGACTAAAGCAAGATTTAATGAGAGAGGCCCATGAGTCCACTTATTACATACATCCCGGTGCAACTAAGATGTATCTAGATCTAAAGCAAAAATACTGGTGGTCGGCTATGAAAAGAGACATCGCTAGGTATGTAGCCCATTGCGACATTTGCAAAAGGGTAAAGGCTGAACATCAGAAACCAGCAGGTTTATTGCAGCCACTGAAAGTGCCCATGTGGAAGTGGGACAAAATATCAATGGATTTCATCCAAGGTTTGCCTCGAACCAAAAAAGGAAGTGATTCGATATGGGTAATAGTAGATCGTCTCACAAAGGTGGCCCATTTCATTCCCGTGAAAGCATCGTACGCCGGAGATAAATTGACACAACTCTCTGTAGACAATATTTTGAAAGTGCATGGGGTCCCATCGAGAATAGTATATGACCGAGGTTCTCAGTTTACCTCTCACTTCTGGAAAAGCTTGCACGGTCTTCTAGGAACCTAACTGGATTTCAGCTCGGCTTATCACCCGCAAATGGATGGTTAGACGGAGCGAGTAAATCAAATACTAGAAGACATGATTTGAGCCTGTGTTTTGACTTATGGAAAGGATTGGGAGAGTAGCTTAGCATTTGCAGAGTTCTTGTACAACAACAGCTACCAAGCTAGCATCCAAATGGCACCATTCGAAGCCTTGTACGGACCGTAAGTGCCGAACTCCATTGTTGTGGTCTGAAGTTGGAGAGCGATCGCTCTTCGGACCTGCCATCATAAGAGATGCCGAAGATAAAGTTGCTGAGATAAGGGACAAGATTAAGACTGCCCAAAGTAGACAGAAAAGTTATGCGGACCACCGAAGACGGGAGCTGTCATTTGAAAAGGGAGAATTTGTATATCTCAAGGTATCACCAATTCGAGGAACGCGAAGGTTTCAAGTTCGCGGTAAACTGGCACCAAGATACATAGGACCACACCGGATACTTGCGAAGGTCGGTCCTGTAGCCTACCAGCTGGATCTCCTAGGGGAGCTATCTGACATCCATCCGGTATTTCACGTGTCGCAGCTCAAAAAGTGTCTGAAAGTGACAGAACGGCAGGTTGCCGTTGAAGAGTTGGACCTACAACCGGACCTGAGATACCAAGAAACTCCCATTCGCACTCTGGATGTGACCATCCGCCAAACTCGACGAAAAGCCATTAAATTTTATCAAGTACAGTAGAGCAACCACACCAAGCCGGAAGCCACTTGGAACGAGAAGACGACCTCAAGAAAGAATTTCCTCAATTCTTCAAAAAGAACTGTCCAAATCTCGCGGACGAGATTCCACTTAAGTGGGTAGGTCTGTCACATCCCAATTTTCCAATTTAAGAGAAAGAGTTAATATATATATATATATATAGAAATTCTTTTCTTTCTTTATTTAGGTGAACCTAGTTTTTCTAGCCCTTTTAGAAACTTTCAAAAAAAAATGAAACTAAACTAGAGCAACATAGCAAAAAGGGAAATTTCAAAAATTTAAAATTGAATTTGTCAAGTGTTTGATTTTGCTGATTTCTAGCTTGGGTCTTTTGGAACTTTATTGCTTGTAAATTGGAGTTTGGAAATTCCTAAATTATTAGCCAATTAGAGAGTAAAAGAAATAGCAAAGGAGGGAAAAGAGTTAAACTGCCGCGCGTTGGCCAAATTTTCTCTGGGCCGTCCTGCTCTTTTCCAGCCCAGCCCACGCACGCGCCTGCTCGGCTCTGTCTTGGCATCCGAACCTAGTTTGATGCATCATCTTCAAAAAAGATGGTGACATCTGAAGAAGATATTGGAATAACATCCATTTTCCTAAAAGTTAAGTGTGCAATCTATGAAAACTGGATCGGACTTGTTTTTGTTGTGTTTAAAATATGAATGGTCATATGCTTTGGTAGTCTTAACTTTTATACATTCTTATATTTCCGTCCATGTGGTCTCTTTATATTTTTCATCCATTTAATGATATTTGATGAATAGAATGCTCTCCACTATAGTAGTTTACAAATGGGATTCTGTGACATCTGGGATAATTATTTTTTATAATTGCGGTTCTGACTGAAATATTTCAGCAAACCTGAAGTTCAACCTATTTCATTATTCGTTCCTATTAGTAATAGGATTACATTGTTTGTTTATTGATTGTGTAGGCTATCGGCCATTGGGTGAGATAGACGGTCGGAGTCCATTGAAAGAGTTATCAAACAACATCAGCCACATAGATAATATGGATTGTAATTTATTTTTTTAACAACTAGGTAGGCAAGTGTAGATAGTTTAAACAAAGTGTGTATTGCATCAAGTTGTTTTGTCTGCAGCGGAGTAGAAGTATTGGAACTATTTTAAATAGTTTACTACATCAAATTGTCTTATATTTGTGTCATAGCGGGTGTTGTGTAATTTATCTTACATGTAGCTTAGTAGGTACTGAAACAAATTGTCATGATTTTATCGTAGCAGTATTGTATCACTTGCCCCTATCAGAGCAAGAATGCGCCAAGTCATCTTGCCCGTCTCGGAGGAAATTCTGTCACATTGTCTAGCCCGTAGCTTAGCACGGGCATATGGACTATATAGTACTATTAAGGGTACTTTTCCAACTCTGACTGTCAAATATTGAGTCATCATCAGCACTAGATATGGGTGTTCATCGAGGTCCGCAGCATTGGCGGCCACGGCAACATCATCAACAAATTAACGTCAGGAGCCGGGAGAAATTGGTTCTCAGCAGCCACATTGCTACTATTACATGAATGGTTCATGGTTGCCCACCAGAAATGCCTGTAACTCTGTGCTTTTCTATGCGCAAGGAGAAGCAAAGCATGTATCCATTTTTTTTCCAAATTTCCGTTCAACATGAACTTCGATGACAGATTCAACAACTCCCAGCTGCATGATTTCAAAGTTCCAACCCATGGAGCTATGCCTGCGTCACTGAGCAGGATTGGTTCAAGCTTGACTCTTCTTATCTCGACAATACAACTCAACAGACAAGTTCAAGGATGGCATATTGGCATGGCCATTCCTGCTGTGTTTGACGGCGTTGATGGAATGATGTGCTTACAAACATATCAACGTGTGCCTGCTTTCGCAACAACACCCAGTACGTCAACTCACCAAATGCAGCTAGGTAAATTAACTTAATTGTATCCTCGATCAGCATCTTACATCTCATTTCTGAAATGAGAAAACTATAACAACATGGAACCTGTAGACACTGTCCAACCAGATGACATGCTTTTTCTGGCACAAAAATACATAATCATAACACACTCTTCTGTGAATAAAGAACCACAGACGATTGGGTCTTTGTAAACCTTGAAGTGGGAGTAGAAAAATCTCCTGACCTGCCAACCAAAGTAATTGTTAAAGTGTTTAAGTGTGGAAACAAAAATTATATCATAATTTCTTTGTTCTCGCTCTGATTCAATATAAGGCATTATTTTTTTATTTTTTTCTTTGCTTGGGTCCGAACTAATAAGGTGTCTTGAAGAGAGTCAGTAACCTAACAAAACAACGGGGCGGGGATGATAAGTTAATTTGATTTGGAGTACAACTCAATGAACCAAAGACATTGCATATAAAAAAATAAGCATGTAAGTATTTAAAAGCTAACGATTGATAGTAAAAAATTGAGATGATGCAGCACCACGTACATACCTGTGATTGCAACAATATTCATCATGGCCAGTCGTCATCATCCCTCGATGTTTCAGAATAGATAATAACATCATCATCCCAAGATGAATCTTCCATCCTCATTTTTTCTTGGTTTATCCTGTTCATCAGTAGAAGTTTGGGGTGTCTGGGATGTCGGGTAGCCGCTAGCCTAATCCATGCTTCCATTTGATCCACCTCAGAAAGCCTGGAGCCCTCGCAATCAATGTCACAATTGATTTCCTCGAGACAACGATAGTGGCGCAGCCAATACTCAACATACTTCGCGCCATATCTCTTTGTCGTCAAGCCCTGGACATATCCCTTTGTCTTCCAGCCCCTCACATGGACAGTGTGGCTTAGCACTTTGTCAGGCTGTAAAGTAAATCCCAAATGAATCATATCAAACATGATGAATGAATGGATATTATGCTACATATATATGAATAAAATAGTAGCTAGCCAGTGAAAACACACCTTCAATTTCTCATCATCCATCATAAAACCATCACGAATCGTTTCGACCCGAACTGTTGGACGATTAGGATGTTGCTCGAGTGCATATGTCAGCACAGTTCTTATCTCTTTCAACTCTGCATGCAAGCAACCAAAGCAGTCGATGACTCGATATCAACCTTGACTTCCCTGAGAGAAACAAGATTCCCTAGGCCCCAGTCAAGATCTGGACTGTTGCACGAACCATGAAACCAAGATACTCAAGCCTTGGCATGGCTCCTGGCAGAAATTTGACCTCCCTCGGTATCTTACAGCACCGCAGGTTCTTGAATCCATCGGCGCCAACGATAATACACCCATCGTTATAATCGAGCGGATCATGTTGTTCAAGGCAGATGAGTTCCGGCAGCAGGGCCAAGCTTCCCATGTCAACTCCTTCCACTTCAACCACAGACAAGTAGCGAAGGCGCCCAAAACACGAGGGATCCATCAACCGCGAGGACAGCAGGGTAATGTTTGTATCTAAAATCCAGAGTTGTCGAGAAGGCTCCCAGCTTTTCCATGCACTTACTATAGTCGTGCATGGACCACCATAATAAAATAAGTATAGCTCTTTGATTTCCTTAAGATTATTCAGAGACTGCATCAATGCCATGTAAAAGGTCTCATTCATGCTAACATTATCGAAGCGGAAGCCGATCCGAAGCACTCTCAACTTGGTCAGCTTGCCAATCTCAACTGCAAGCACGTCTGCTTGTGCTTTTTTCTGCACTACGAGTTTCAGCTCCTCCAGGCACAGTAGGTTTCCCATCCTGTCAGCTGGCAACTTTTCAGGACCCCGAGCATACAGGCAGACCAGTTGTGCTAGCTCACAAACTGTCGGTGGCAGCTCCTTTGATGCCATAGATGATATTATTAGTGTGCATGAACTTTAGATTCCCTATTTCTTCAGGGATCTCTAACATACCATGGTAGGAGTATGCTTTTATCTCTAGGTACCTCAGATATACAAAGTTGCCTAGATGTTTGAGGTCTCCACTAACGTAGTACATCCTTTTCACTATCAGCACACGGCAAGCTTTGAAGCTAGATAGCAGGGGGCCTTCAATCAAACAATCTCTAGTGTCAAGTGACTTCACAACCTCTGGCGTGCCAATGGTATCCCGAGGGATGATGCACTTCGTTTTCATCAGACCATTGGATGGATACACGGCGCACTTTCTTCCTCTCCAAACCATGCAAGCCTACTTCTTCCTTGCTTGAAGTATGTTTCTTCCATTTCTTCTCACTCAATATAGTGACAAAGTTTTCTTCGGTTGCCAAGTCACGGATGAGATCAAGAACTATGTCATGAACACGGCAACTTTCTATGATGCTTGGACTACTTATGTGCCCTTCTGGCTCAATCATATTTCGATTCACAAGCTCATTGAAGTATCTCTCCCCAGTCTCAAATAAGCTACCCTGTTCGTTCTGAAGCTGATGGACAAAGCCTTCAGCTATCCACCTCCATATCAAAGTAGATTTGTCAATGGAACAGTCTTCTGGATACATGCTTAGATACAATAGGCATGGCTTTAGATACGAAGGTAGATCATGATAGCTATATAAGAGTATTGTCCTTGTGTTGTCTTCTTCACGGCCAAAAATCAGTGAGTCATACACTGCCTGCCAGTCCTCCAATGGCCTGTCAGCCAACAAACTAGCGATTGCAATGATGGCTAACGGTACACCATCACATTTATCTATAATTTTATCCACCAGTTCATTTTCTCCAGTCCTACCACATGTTCTTTTGTCAAACAATTCTTTTAACTTCTCAGCAGAAAGTGGTTTTAGCTTGTAAACATTACTATCTTTTGTGCTTATTACTGCTGAATTACGGGTGGTTACTATGACTTTACTTCCACAGCCACTATCAGGTAAAGCGTAATTGATTGCTTCCCATGTTTTTCTCTCCCAAACGTCATCCACAACAATGTTGTACCTTTATATATTTGCACATATAACATCATGAGGTCAGGTATAAATTTGTAAAGGTGCATAGAATAGTTGTGCCTTTATATATTTGCACATATAACATCATGAGGTCAGGTATAAATTTGTAAAGGTGCATAGAATATTTGTAAAAACTGACAAAGTTTTCAACAATTTTAATATCTATTTGACGAAATGTCTGTGCACCATAGACAATATAAATTGATGACCCAATAGAAATTCTTTTTTTTTTCTAGCCCAAGTGTCATATCCCAAACCTCAAGTTAAGTTAAAAAAAAAGGGGTTTTAAAAATTTTTCTTTCTTTGACAAATCTAGTTTAGGCCAATTTTAAAATTTTCCATTAAAAGGAACTAAAATTAGAAAATAGTTAACTAGAAGTCAAAATTTTGAAACATAAAATGTGAGTTAGACAAGTGTTTGAGCTTTTTTTTGTTTCGATTTTTTTGGTTTTCGGAGTTTCGAATCTTTACCCCAAAAAAAATTCTAAGCCAGAAAATATTAGAAAAAAATATATAATAAAAATAATGATAACAAATAAAATAATTGATGAGGGAAAGAAAAATTCGAATTATGACTAATGGGCTGAACCACCCAGGCCGGCCCCCTCCTTTTCTCTTTCCTTCTCGGCCCAACCCAGCTCCTCCTATCGTCTTCCTCCCGGGGCACCGCTCGTCGCGCGCGCTGACCGGCAGGGCAGGCCAGCCCCACCTAGCCTCGTCGACGACACTGCGCACGAGGGAGGCCACGACGTTGTCGCGCATCGTTGTTAACCAGCCCCACCGCGCAGCACAGAGAGGCCACGGAGTTGATGTTCGGGGAAGCGGTGGCCCTTGTCGCCATGCGCTTGAAGGCCGGGCGCCGCCCCGTCGACCCGCCTACCTGCCAAGGCGCCGCGCTGGCAGCCGCATATCTGCACCACGGAGCTCAACGAGGACATGCAGCACCCAAACACGCCAAAATCACCGCCCCACCGCGCCCCGATCGCTCCACGCCGAGCTGCACCGCCCGACTTCGTTTCGGCTATAAAAGGAGCCCAACGTCGTGCCCGCGCGTCCCCTTCGCTCCACCACCTCCCAGAGCTCGTCCACGACCCCGCCCTCACCGAAAACCGCCCTCCACCGCCGACAATTTTGCGTCCTCCCCAACCTCGGCCGCCGCCACCCCTCTCCGGTGAACACCCCCTTCCCGGCCGCCCTTCTCAAATTCCCCGCACCAGTAACCTTGCAAGTCCCCTAGGAAGCTAACCGAGCAAGAGAAATAGGTAGCCGTAGCGCCGTTTGGCCGGCCCACGTGAGTCACCGCCATGCTCCGCCACCCACATGCCACCGGCCGTCGTTCCCAGGCTGGCAAAATCACGCTCGTCATCACGTGTTCCCGGTCATAGGGAAAGTGCAGGCCAAGTTTCGTGCGAAACTAAGGTCTGTGCCGCCGGGAACGCACGCGCAAATCCGCACGCCCAAAGCGCATCCAGAGCGCCAGAGCGCGTCCGGAGCGCGCTCTGGCATGCTGCGTTCCTGCTCCAACAGAAGTCGAATGCTAACCTCAACCCCACTGTTGCGTAGAGTTCAACCCAAGGATTCCGGGACGTTAGTTGTTGCCCCCGAGACTTGTGGTCAAGTTGCCGAGAACGCGGACCGAAGTCGAGAGCGCGTCCGGTATCGCCGGAAGCGCGGTCGACCCATTCGAATCTCGTGCCAACCCGGCAACGAGTCGCCTGAAGTCAAGGACACTGGCCCGTGAGCTTTAGAAAACGTCACACCCATCGTAAACTTTCACGTGTCCACGAAAACCCCGAACTTTCACGTATCCACGAAAACCCCGAACTTTCACGTGTCCACGAAAACCCCGAACTTTCCCGTGTCCACAAAAACCCCGAACTTTTCCGTGTCCACGAAAACCCCGAACTTTCACGTGTCCGCGAAAACTCCGAACTCCCACCACAACCCACGGGTCCACGGGAAAATCCCCGATTTCGGACACCTGAGTGCCCAGAGGGCATGGACACTGGCCGAACCCCGTGTCCAAACAGATTTTTCTGCAGTCCATCATAGCACATTGCCGTTGACTTTGCCGTCACATCCTAACTCCGATCATCACCACCAATATACCATTGGAACCCACACCATGAGCCCTACCATCCTAGCCTATTCAAATTCCATAATTTGTTTGGTGATTGTTACTTTTCTTAGTTTCTTAGTTGTTCTTTGGTAGTCTTATTGTAGCTGTTGTTTGTAGCAGAAGAAGAAGAAGTTGAAGCCGCTCAAGAGCCCGAAGAGCCTGAAGAACCCGAGCCTGAGGCGGACTTCGAAGAAGCAACTGAAGGTAAGTCTTAACCCATCTTAAGCCCACTGAACCCATATTTTATTTACCGCGCCGATAGACAGCGATGCTAGCCTACCTTGGAATGTGTTAAACATTGTGTAGTTTAATACCTATTTGATCTTAGGTATTTATATTTATGTCAGTAACTTGCTGTATAAATATAGATATTTCCCTTGGAAACCATTACCGACGTGTCCTTGATAACTATAGGAATTCCGCTCCTGGTTAGTTTTACGGAACAGATACTACCTTGTTACTAGAACTGCTTAGGACCCTATCTGCGGTGCCCTACACCGCCACACCATTTACCATTAATTTGCAAAATGAGTTAAAAAAGTTTGGTGGTGTGAGTATAAATAAAAGGGACAGGATTAGAACAACTGGCGCTAGGTGAAGAGGGGATGTTTTCGGCTGTGGGGTGGGGCTCACCTGAAGTGATGGTGATAGGTGTGTAGGGCTTCGCTGTGGTCCACCTGCCGTGGACGAGACTGCCACTCCTGCCATATAAGGACTGGTTCCTTAGCCCTCGACTTGGTAATTCCCGTGCAACCACAGAACTTGTACTTTTTGGGCAGGACTTATTCTCTCTACGTATTCTTTCCACATCGAACCACTGGGGGGTCGGTAGTGAAGACACAAGGCAACAGGAGAAAGGCATGAGATGACTCGCTGCCTGGCCTTCGACGGTAATTGCCCACGTCATGGGAGCGTAAGCCCACGGATATAGCCCCTGGTTTGGTAATACTCAGGATTGGAGAGGACCAGGAAAAGGCGTGAATGCGGTGGATATTCACGACCCGGCTCCGAGAATGTACTGACGCGTCATCGACGGCCTGGAAAACACCAAAGAATGGCCCCTGTTTGCACCTTGGATGGAATCGGTGGAAAACTACGTAGATATGAGATAGGCGTTATGCAACTCTAATGATCAGAAGTAGCATAACCTGTGGATACAGTGTATAACCTCTGCAGAGTTAAAAATCCTTTCGGATAGGCCGTTGTCACGGTATTGATATGCTACTGTTCGGATGTTCTACGATTAGACTTTATTCATTGCCTTGATACGTGAGTGGGTGTAGCTACTCGTGTTTTGGAATTGCGTGACTGTGTGCCTAGGGCCGGCATGAGAGTGCTTACGCCCAATATAAAACTTGGGAACTGTAGAGAGGAGTGAAAACCTTTCTCAGGTCCACTCTACTAAAATATAGCAAATGCTTTTCTCTCTTCTTTAAATTCTCTTCTAATAGGAAGCTGGTATGAAAACATGCTTTCCGCAAAACTTTACTCTCAAGCTTTCCTTGCTTCGCTACGGCGAAACCCTTTACCTACTTCTTGTTGGGATTTGCTGAGTACCTTTGTACTCACTCCTTTCGTTGTTGCTATTTTGCTCAGAAGATGAGGATGACGGAGAAGATGCTGACTACAAAGAGTAGAAGTCTCGTTCGTCGTCAAGTTGCTTGTAGTGTGTGTATAGACTATGTGTGGTTTGTCTAGAGTTGCTGTGCCGACTCATGCTTGTACTCTAGTCTTGTTTGCCGAACCTCGTAGGTTGTGTAGTGTGTTGTAATAAAGTACGAGTAATAAATACCACTTTGTTCTGAATGTGCGTACCAGCTACGGATCCAGGGAATACTATACACATAGACGCTCCTTTCTGAAAGTGGGCTTTACACCAAGACATGTAGAATACATGAAACCCCAATCATTTAGTAGTAGTGAAATTAAGAGAATAAATTGCCCTTGATTCCGAGCACTGAATTCACATAATGCAAGCATGCATTTTAAGGACAAACTGTAAAGGCATTTTTACTTTACTTTCAAAAGGTATTCATTGAGATCAAGAAGATGAAGATAATTAATGAAATTTTGAGATGCCTAAATTGAGTACAACCACATATATGTCTTTGGCATTTGCGCAATACATAGGAGATAAAAAAGAATAAACATATATGAATCTAAAATAGTGGGTGATATGTACCTTTTGTTATGTAGGAATTTACGCAGTTCCTCACATAATCGCTCTGCAGTCCAGTTTGTTGTGTCGCTGCTATATACTTATTGTCAACAAGTTTTTCAAGCATCTCACGGAAAGTATTTGTTATGTTAGGATTTCAACCCATAGAAACAAAAGCACGACAATCAAAGGATGGTGCTTTATTAAGCTGGTCATGCGTAACTTTGGCAAGAGTTGTTTTACCTAGTCCTCCACATCCTATAACAATCTCTATCTTGAGACGTTCATCCTCCTTTGTATTTGCCAACATTTGGAATAGTTGTTCCCTTTCCTCCTCGACGCCGACGAGCTCCTCCTCTTTCCTGTACAGATTGATCACACGGGGGTCGATGCCGGTGTTATCGGGAGGAACATTGCCATTGAATGCATACCTGGTGTGCAGCTCCGAGAGCTCCTTGGCGAGGTTCTTGATGTCTTTGATCTTGTCAGAGATATGGTGGCGTTTCTTGATCTTCTTTATGGAGCTAGTGGCCTTGTGAGCGAACTTCTTGAAGA
This sequence comes from Zoysia matrella, assembly GCA_001602295.1. NCBI lineage: Eukaryota > Viridiplantae > Streptophyta > Magnoliopsida > Poales > Poaceae > Zoysia > Zoysia matrella. The sequence goes on from BCLG01000189.1 coordinate 60,657, forward strand.
CATTAGCATCAGCAGGTGCAGCTTCATGTTGGGCCACGCGCACCATGAACACATCAATAGCGTCCTCCATGTCATATGACAGCTCTCGGATACGCCGCGCCCAGAGCTTGTCTGGCTCACTTAGCCGCTCCGGTGGCACTCGAGACACCTCCACAAGAGTAGCATGCACCATTTGCATCTCCCTGGCGAGGGACTCAACCTCACCCTTAAGGCCCCTCTGCTCGACATACTTGTCCTTAAGCAGTTGGAGCAGCTTGAGGAACAGGGGGCCCATGGCCCCCATGGCAAGCTCCATGATAGATCAGTGGCTCTATCTCCCTCTTGCTCCGCTGTTAGCAAATGGCAAAAGAGAAACTGTATGACAGGGAATTGATATAGATTAAATAGACATACATGATATAAATTAAATAGACATCCATGTGATAGCCAGCCCTGAATGTAGATACGTCACTTGTGGCATCACGCGCGCGAGAAAAAGAATGATTTTATAAAGAAATTTCTCATCTGGATGTAATCGTCGTACCTAATTACTCTCTCTTTGTAGACTTGTCGCTATAGGTTCGACAGGGCAAGAGTTTTTATGCATTCCAGGAATGACTAAGATGTACATTAATTATTGTGTAGACATCATGCATTATTGATGATGGACAAAGTTTAGTCTGTAAAATCTTTTATTGTATCGCTTTGCAATTTCTAGGCAACTTCGTGGTCGCCTTGATGGCTCGATCGGCGCCATTGGGACTCTGGTGTTTTATTTGACCCCTACTTTGGTTAGTCAACACCTCAAATGCAGATAGAGACCATATCTAGGCAGAGAGATGTCTCAGTCGCTTGTGGTCGTTGGCTGTAGCGACAATGGGTTGGTTGTCGCGTCTATATGTTTCTCCTTCTACTTCTTAATACGAAACACATCAAACACGATCTTGAAAAAAAAAGAGATTATAATGAAAGCAACAACACCCTAGCTAGTTCACTAGCAACTTAATAGTTAGGTTTATGTCTGAATGATGAACACTGGTTACATATATTACTATTGCAGTGTGCTGGCAACAAAAAAATATTTATGACGCTGGTCAATAGTGATGTGTGCATACATATTATTATTAGCAGCTATTTTTTCACAGTGAGAGAAAAATTCAGGAAGATAGCAAACATGTGAGTGGTTCACCAACCTGGTATGAAAAAAGCAACATTTTGTAAAAAACTAATTAATTCCTGTATGTGTTTATTTAGATAATACAATTTCCCACGAGTCAAAATAATCCTTCATCATATCTTTTAGCATTGTAAGTTTTAGCATGAGGTAAATCATAACTAATCATCTGCACGTAGTTCTTCAATGTGCTACCTTCAGTTCAGCAATACCTACATCCAAGTCCATGTTCTTGATGCCACAGGCTGTCGGTCAACTTAGACAACATTAGAGACAAACTAGTGTTAGAGGCGCACCCTTTGTGCGCCTATTAAAGAAAAAATGGCACATAAGAAAAATAAAGGTGAAGTGATTTGAGTAGAAATGATGCTATTATCAGAGTAGTGAATTAGCGATGCTCTAAATTGAATTGTCTTTACAAATTTTCACTGAAACTATAAATAATCAAGAAATGCAGCTATAATTACTTTTTTTTTAAGTGAGCGGGAAAATCAATGGCTGCTCCATTTAAGCTGCTCAATTCAGATATATGCGTTATTTAGTAGTTAATAACAAACGAGATATAGATATTTTAAGCATGGACTATAAGGATGATGGAGGGAATTGGTTTTTATTTTGTGACTTGTCTTATAAGAACATAAATTAAATGTTTCTGTGCACTTGCAGACAAGGCAATTTGTCCTGGCGCACTGTTTAAATGATTAAGAGCATCTCTAATAGTTCTCTAAATCAAGTCCCTAAATAAAAAAATTAAGAAGCGATTAGAAATATAATTCTCCAAAAGCTCTCTAAATGAACTCCCTAAACTTAGCCACTTCCAAAAAATCACCCCTTCCTCCCTAAGTTTGGAGACTTGATAGGAAGTCCCGAAAGGCAAAAATCCAATGGTCACCGCCTGAAAATTGCTAGCCCCGCCTTCGTTCGCGGAGACCTTGATTTATCCGTTATGTCTGAGTCCCGGCGACCAATCGAAGGCACACAATGCGAATGGAACATCTGTGCCATGGGCTGGAGATGACGCGCGGCAGCCTTGGCCGGCTGCGTATAGGAACACAAGGTGGAGAGAGCAGCGGAGACAAAGGCTGGTTGGGCTACAGGACCGTGCACTGCTGTTTTGTAGTATCTCATTTTCCTTTCTTTCGGTTTTTTCCCAAGCTCAACTAGTCAAACTAGCACTAGAATATCGATTACATTGGAGATCTAGATGATGTGGCAAAATTTAAAAATTCTTTTAGGAATGTTTATTGGGAATTGTTACAGTGAGACCATTATTTTACTCCCAATAGATCTTTAAGACATCCTAAATATAGCTGTAAGCAGTACATAATATGGAACTGTTGGAGATGCTCTAATGAATGCAAAAGGGAGCGAACTGTAAAATGTTTCATGCAGGTGTCTGTCTTACTCTTATCTATCGCATTCTCCTTCAAATATTTTTTTTAACTTACTAACACATAGAAGGTAGTAATTCTTTTCCATGAGAAACCTTTTTTAAATAGTAAGATTCAAAGAATCACATGACCACCAGGCCACGAACAAGACAACAATAAGGAGAAATCGAAATTGCAAATGCCATGATCATTAAGGAAAACAATCCAGGGTCCACATGCAGGGCCAGCGCCCCTGATGATAGAGATTTAACCACAGTATTAAACCTCAGCTTGGAGGGAAAGCCCAATGTCATGTGGCTCTGGAGCATATATTGACTTGGTACCACCTAAAAGGATTGATGTAGTGTCGAAAGAATATTATATGTTTTTCCAATAAGGGAAGGTTTTATTAAATTCAAAGATAATTATATCAAGGTAATACAACCATCTTGAATACACTCCCGACCTCTACATTACATGAGGCACACTGTGTAAGATTTAAAATGACAAAACAATCTAGTAGTAATCTATCGAAGACTAGATCGCCACCCATGTGCCTGAGAAAAACACTCTGGCCACCTGCTTCAATTGTTGACATGGCACCTAAACGAATTCCTAGGAAGCCGGCTTCTGTAACACAGCCTAGGTACAGAAGCAGTGAATAGCTGAGTAGATGACCTTCAATGGAGAATAAGCATGCTTTCTTTCAAAAATCAAACCAGTTCTGCATAACCATATCAACCAACATAGGGCCGCAGCCCCTAGCAAAACTAATGACTTAAAATTTTTACGAATTCTCCCTAGCCAAGTGCCAAACAAGTTTGATACACTATGAGGAATGGAAAGATTTGTAGCCACCTGTACTACGGCCCAAATTGTACAAGCAAAGCGACATCAAAGAATAAACATTTAATGGTCTCTTCTTTGTGAGAAAAACAACATTTTGTGCTAGCATGCCAGTTTCATTTGGCCAAGTTATCCTTTGTCAAAGCTGCACCTCTTTGTAGATACCAAAGAAATATCTTGATTTTTAAAGGAGTTTTCATAACTTTCAATGTACATTGCCTAAGATTTCATAACTCAAAATGTATCTTGTGTTCTATATACCGATATCTAATCAAGTAAATGTGCCAAATATGGAGGATACACATTCAGTGTCAGCTGTAGAGTGATAGAGGGTGCATTTCGATTCTATCTTGCTTGGGCAATGAAGCATTTTTCACTCCCGTGCTTCTTGAACTGTTTGCTTCAGTTCATCCATGTACTAAAATTATATGGTTCTCGCTTTACAATACACATTTCTTTACATTTCTTTATTTTCAATACTCCTCAATCTCTATCTCTGTCCTCCTTCTTTTCAGTGCATCCCACATTTTTCATCTTTCTTTAACTCTTATGCCCACACCCAAAATGACTTATAAAATAGCATGGAGGGAGTACAGTAAACAAAATTAGTCATCATCAGGCATGCATGCAGGATTGCCACTCTGATGTAACAAAAGTAACAGAAAAAGAAAATATCATTCCTTTAACCTTAGCTGCTGTTTGGCTGTACGCACAGCAATGGAAATGTCAATGTAAATGAGTCACAGGGTGATCAATGGTGGTATCCATGATTCGTCCTTTTGTTTATTTGCTGATGTTAATGTAATAGAATATCATGACTGTGTTTAATTGTTGAAGCTAATGCAAATGTAACAATATATCATAATCTCAATTTTGATTGCTGGTGTAAAACTATGGGAAGAAACTCCAGAAGAAGGTAATCCCGAAATACTTGAGGAACCCACGAACTAGCTTTTTGGCATTAATCAGATGAAAGCAAATATTAATTGCGGACAGGCCAGTGGCCTGGTGGTAAAGCGCATGGGAGCGCTCACGCTGGCGGGGGTTCGATCCCCCAATCCCGCGCTCAGCCTCCAATGAAGGCAGTGGCAAGAGACGTATTTCTAAAAAAAAATAATAATAAAAGAAAATATTATATCTTCCAGTTGTGGATATGATTCAGGAACAGCTACAGTACTTTGTTCATTTTTGCTATATGGAGGTTATTATAATTGTAGCTTGGGCCTTATGGATTCATCGCAACAATATCATTTTTTATGGAGGCACTCTCTTTTCCCCAATGAAAACAGCTCTTTAAAGAATTTTTTGATCTCATTAAGGCCCTGTTTGGGATGGCTTATTTTTAGCTTTTCAACAAAAATAAGTAGATTGTTTTCTCAAATAGCAAACTTTTGTACTGCTTTTTTCTCCCGCGCTTTGGCCATTTGCACTGCGAGGCCATGGCCGAAATCAGTGGCTCGCGACCAGCTTTTTTCGGGCGCGCGCGGCCACAGAAAACACAAGTGCCCCTCAAGTTCTAGTTATTTACCCGCCTCCTGCCATCGAATAAAAGGCTGAGTCCTCAGCTCCACAGGCCACCCTGACCCCCATTTTCTGCCTCTAGCCGATGGAAAAGGAGAGAGAGCAGAGAGAGGCGATGGAGAGGTGAACTAGGGTTTGAGCCCCCACCGGAACTCGACCCCATTGCCGTTGCCGAAGCTCGTGCCCCTCCCGTCGCGCACAGGATCTGGAGCAGCCTCACCGTCACGCACCGGATCTGGAGCTGCCTCGTCGACCTGTGTCAGATCTGAAGTCTCTCGCCACAAGTTGAGCCCCCTGCGGCGAGCCCCTGCACCAGATCTCCTCCACCATTGAAGAGCCGCCCATCGCTGCAGACCAAGCTCCATAGGTATCCTTCTGCACGTCATTTTGTGGGATTCATCTTGTCATTTTTTTGTGGCTGTATTGGATTACGAATTTGTAAAAAAAAATAGAAATGGATGAACGAATCTATTATATAAATAATGTGATGTGTTGTCTATATAGATGGAGACAGATGGAGACAATAGAAAAAGTCAGGAAACCAGTGCTAAGTGGGATGCCCATGCAGCCAATATTTTCAATGAGATTTGTGTGCAACAAGTGATTGCAAATAATAGACCAAATGGTTGCTTGAACAAGAGAGGTTATGCTAACCTTGTGGCTCAGTTCAATGAACGCACAGGCAGGAATTATACCCGTACTCAACTAAAAAATAGGTGGGATACGAAAGCTGATTACACAACATGGAAGACATTGAATCTCCAAGCCTCAGGTTTGGGAAGAGATCCTAGAAGTGGCACTATTGCTGCTGATGCTACCTGGTGGGCAGAAAAAATTGCGGTATGCAATCAGTTTTTTCTAATAACATGGCATCCATATTACTTACATTGTGGTATGCTGAAAATCCATTGTTTTGTAGGCTATTCCAGGATGTCAGAAGTTTAGATTTGCACCACTAGAAAATGAAGATGATCTAGAGATTATGTTCAGTGGTGCAAGATGCACCAATGAGTCTGCAATGGTGGCAGGGGCAGATGATGTGGCCCACAATGTTAGTGAAGTTGCTGGAGATGCCAGCCCTGCTGCCACACCTATTGTTAACAGGCAAACAAACAAAAGGGCTATGCAAGTATCGCCACCAAGTAAACCTAAAAAGAATTTCAGGGATATGCAATTCTGATGACTTGTGGACACATTTGTGGAAAAAGCTAGTTCCAGCAAACATTCAGCAACATCTACTCCTCATGATGTTGTTAGGCAAGAGATAACTGAGATGTTGGATTCTGTTATTGCAGCGGGGGCAGAAGAAGGGAGTGATGAACATTTCTATGCCACACAGCTGCTCATCAATAAAGAGTATCGTGATGTATTTTCTACACTGAAGACTCCAGGAGGAAAGCTTGCATGGCTAAGGAGGACGTGGGAGGAGAGGAAGAAACATTAGATAATAGTAGCTTTGCTCATGTATCCTTATTTAATTTTTATCGTTTGTGTGGACAAGTTTCTAAATTTTGAACCTGTGTGTTCTACTGTGTTGAACCTGGTACTATTGCTCATGTATAATATATTTGAATGGTCTTATTGCTCATGTACAATCTGTGGTCATGTTGAATTTCTTTGTATTCACTGCTCACAGATGGCTTTAAGCTCAACTGACTCAAGTGTTGATGAGCTGATGAGCCAAGTGACAGAAGACGAAGATGACGACTGGCTTTATGAAGCAGCTGTACTTTCAGCTTATGCAATGCTAGATTACAGTGCTTCATCTACTAAGAAGTCAAGAAAAGTACCATATGAGACTGGAATGCAGTGGGTTCAGGAGCAACTTAGAGATTCAGATGATTGTTATGACATGTTCCAAACGAGGATGTCAGTGTTCTACATCTTGCATGACTTGTTGGTCAATGATTATGGGTTAAAATCATCGAATGAAATGTGTTCCTTAGAAGCAGTGGGGCTGTTTTTGTGGATGTGTTGTGCACCTCAGTCAGTTATATAGGCCAAGCACATTTTTTCACATTCTTAGGAAACTATCAGTAGAAAGTTTGCTGAAGTTTTAGACTGTGTAACTCAGTTGGTTGCTCATAATATCAAACCAAAAGATCCTACCTTTGCTGTAGTGCATAGCAAGCTTCAGGAGAATAGATCTTGGCCTCATTTCAAAAATTGTATCGGCGCTATAGATGGCACACATATTCCAGTCACTGTGCCGCTATCGGAGCAGGTTGTGCATATTAATCGATATGGATATTGTAGTCAAAATGTTATGGCTGTTTGTGACTTCGATATGAAATTTACATTTGTGGTGGCTGGATGGCCTGGATCAGCTCATGACACACGCATATGGAAGGATACTTTGATGAAGTTCAAGGAAAAGTTTCCACATCCACCAGAACATGTTTTTTCACTTACTTTTTCCATACTCAATAGTGACTGCTATAACAATAAAAAACATGCTCATATTTGCATCTGATCTTTGTAGGAAAATTCTATCTTGTTGACTCAGGTTATCCAAACAGAAAGGGTTACTTAGCGCCTTATAAAGGTCAAAGGTATCACATTTCAGAATTCAATAATGGTAGTCAACCGATTGGATTAAAGGAGATCTTTAATCATGCTCATTCATCTCTTCGAAATGTCATTGAGCGTGCATTTGGTATTCTTAAAATGAAATGGCGCATTCTCCTTAACATGCCAAGCTATCCAATGGAGAAACAAAAGATAATCATACTTGCTTGCATGGCTTTGCATAATTTTATTACAGATAGTAACTTACCAGATGTGGATTTTGATAATATGTTGGATGAGACATATGTTGATGGTGACATTGGACCAAACTCCAATGACATGGATGAAGGAGAGATGGGGGATGTGCGTGATGCTATTGCGGCAGCTTTAGCGGGATATTAGAGATAGTGATGTACTCTATTTTGTGACTTTATATATTTTGTGCCTTAAAATGGCAAAACTTCAATTTGTACCCTATATGAATATTTATTAATCACATTATCACTGTGTCAATGAAACACTGATGTTCAAAATATCCTTACATTAGTATAAAAATGTCCCTTAAAACTCAAGGGTGTTTGAGTCATTTCTCACTAACCAACAAAACTCAACAGAAATAACACAGTAAAAAAAAGCTGGTTGCCAAACAGTCAACTTATTTTAACAACAGCTTATTTTGACAGCAGCTTATCTGAGCAACTAAAAATAAGCTAGCTTATTTTTAAGTTTCAGCTGTGCCAAGCAGGGCCTAAGCATAGAGCGAAGGCTTCTTTAAAGGCTGATTTAGAGGCTTGGCAGGCTTCTCTGTAATTTTGTTTTCTGTTTTCTTTGTATATAAACCTGTACCGAATCTTTTCTCTTTAATTTAATCACTGCAGGGGTCCCCTTCAGTTTTTGCTAAAAAAATAAAAGCAAATATTAATTCAGTTTATCTATTCCTGATCCTGTGATGTTGGTGAGTTGACTGCCCGCTGCACTCTCACCGGGCAGCTTGTATGTCTTCTTGTTCAGTGGTTCCAGCCTAGACAAGAACGATCCGAACCCGCCTGCAGACAGCAGATGTGGAGTAAGTGGCCAAATCACGGTCAAATGGTCAAGAACAACAGTGGGGAGCTCGATCGGTGTGTGATATGTAAATGGAATGGGGATGTTATCTTTGAAAACTGATGGTGTAGCAGCTGATGGTGCATGTCTGCTTTCTGCACAACAATGTTCTTTTGGCGCATGAAGGAGTGGGAGACAATACCAAGGCGCTCGAGCATCGCTGGAGGCGAGGAAGGTGAGCAGTGCGGTGGAGACGTTCATGGTGGTGATGAAGCTTTACCAGGAGGGCGGCAGAATCGATAACGAGTCGGATCAACGTGAGACACGATGGCTCTCGGCGCTGCCACTGGGTAACAATGCTGCCGCTGCTGCTGCAGTGTGACATACCAAATTTAAAATGCGAAATTTCAAATTTTATCTAACAATCACTCTAACATTTTTTTTTCCTTCTCCTTCTCATTTTCTCTTTTCTTTCCTATTTCAAAAGGAAGAATCCTCAATAAATTAAAATTATCTAATTTGAGAATTTCAAAATATTAAAATTTAGAAGTGTGACAAGTGTTTAACTCTTTTTGTTTTATTTGTTTTTACCCCTTTTGCTTTCTCTCGGTTCATCTGAATTTTAATCCATTTGAGTCTTTTAATTCCAATTCACGTCCAAATTCTTTTGAATTCCAAAATCCATTTAGGTCCTTTGAATTCGAGTCAAATCACAGCCCCATCTTGATGCTTCTTCCTCCCTGCTATTTATATTCTATTTATTGAAACGATTCAAATTTGAACAAAATTCCTTGAATCTTGAAATATTCAAAATTCCAATTCCAACCATGGGCCGCTTGCTTCCTTTTCCCTCCTTTGGCCCAGCTCCCCTCCTTCCTTCTTCTCCTCGCGCCAGGCCCAGCCGCTAGGCCAGTCCAACCGGTGGCCCCGCACTGCGCACGTTTCTTCCGCTCCTTCCTGCCACTCGCGCCCGCCAGAGCCGGCGCCACACTGTCACTCGACCACACACGCGCCGCACATGCGCCCTCACAGCACGCCACCTGCCTCGCCATGCGCTGGACAAGCTCTGCCCGCACTGCCTTCCCATCACTCCCAGTGGCTACAGAGAAATCCGTGGCCACTGCATCCTCTGCGCCGGGCGACGCTGTCACCTGCTGCCCTCCTCCGATGTCGGAGCAGTACCGCTCCCCTCCGGCCTCGCCGCGCCGACCATGACTTTCCCCCGCACTACCACTCTCGCCACGCGCTGCAGCCGACTTGCATTGCTTGAGATCGGGCCCCAATTTCACCGTTCCCTTCGGCTGCTCCTGTTCATCGTCGGAGTCTGGCGCTGCAATTCCTCCTCCAGCGAGATTCCTTCACTCCAGACCACCCCTGCACCACCACACCTACCTGCTCTCTCGATTGGTCTAGCAAACCTGGCCGGAAACCGACTGAAGCTATGCCGCCGCTGTGTGTCGCCACCTTGCGCCGCACTCTGCCAGTCAACGGCACGGCACAGCGCCCCTCGAGATCCTTCAAGGCCATGAGGACCACCACCGCGCCTCCCTTGTGCTCCTCCGTAGGGACCAGAGCCGCCTCCGCCTGTGCTGCAAGCCGGCGCCATGAGCCGCCGCCGTGCCTTGCGAGCTCTACGATGCTGGCCTCCTACGTCGCCTCCCTAGCCCCGTCGCGCCCATGGTCAGCTCCACCGCGACGCCCTCGTGCTCCCCCGCCTGGAGTCGTGCTCCTCCGACCGGCTTGCCGCTGGACGCCGTCGAAGTCCACGGCAGAGCACGTGGTCCGGCCCCTGCCACGGTCCACCGAGCCCTGGACTTGGACCACGGCTTCGCGGCTATCTCTGTTGGAAAATAAACCAGAGACACGGTGATTCCCTCATTTTGCAGAAAAGCCCTCCGAGTTCATCCACTTAAACACCTAAGCCCAATTTAGTTCTAAAGAAGTCCCTGGACTTGGTATTCCTAACAGTTAAGTCCAATTAGTTTTTACATCAAGATCCCTGTTCATCTCTGGTATTACAGAAACACCCATTCAGACACACACACCTTGAGGGTTGGACACGGTAGTCGACATGTGTCCTTGACACGGTAGCCAGCTGATTCATTCACATGTCTCCTGGAGCTCGGACACGGTCACCTTCCTGTGACCCCGAATCGAGCTTGGACACAGTCACTCCTGTGACCTCGAGTCACCACTGGACTCGGAGCATGTGTCCACGAACTTGGACACGGTCACGCTTCCGTGACCTCGAGTCGGGTCACTACTGGACTTGGAGCACGTGTCCACAAGCACGTACATGGTCACAGTTCACGTGTCCATAGACGCGTCACAGTTCACGTGTCCACGGACACGTCACGATTTCACGTGTCCACAGACATGGTCACAGTTTTTCCATGTCCACAAACACGTCACAGTTTTTTTGTGTCCATGTGTCCCCGGACACGGTCACAGCCCACGTGTCATGGTCACAGTTCACGTGTCCACGGACATGTCACAGTTCACGTGACCATGTGTCCATAGACACGTCACAGTCCTTGTGTCGACATGGTCACAATTCACGTGTCCACAGACATGTCACAGTTCATGTGACCATGTGTCCACAGACACGTCACAGTCCTCGTGTCCACGGACGTGGTCACAGCCCATGTGTCCACGTGTCCACGGACACGTCACAGTCCGCGTGTCCACGGACGCGGTCAGAGCCCACATGTACAAAGATGCGGTCATAGCCCACGTGTCCACGGACACGATCGCAGCCCACGTGTCCACATGTCTACAGACACGGTCACGGCCCATGTGTCCTCGTGTCCCCAGACATGGTCACAGTTCACGTGTCCACGGACACGATCACAGCTCACATGTTCACACGTCCACAAACACGTCACAGAACTCTGTGTCCACGAAGAAATCCTCGATTCTGGACACCCGTGTGTCCAGGGGCCATGCACACAGGCCGAACCATGTGTCCACAGGATTTTTCTCGATTCTGGACACGCAGGTATCCAGAGGCCGTGGACACAGGCCGAGCCATGTGTCCACGCAGCCTTTGCCAGTTTGCGGTCACAGACCAGCTGGCAACATCACCGCAAGGTTTGTCCATCGTTTCACGCCTGCACACACACACCCGACAGCTGTGGACAAATGCCGGGTAGCGTGTCCACGGGGGGATTTCCTGTTTTTCATCGTGAACACCTTGTTCGTCTCACCACCGCCACCCCTCAACTCTGTTTTCAGTGATTTTGACACCGTTGGAACCATTGTCTCGAGCTTCACCACATCAAGTTATTCAAACCACAGCCAACATCTGATCATGCTGGTTTGTTTTAATAGTACGTTCTTTGCGGAGATTAATTGCTTGTTCCTCCTTTTGGTTTTATCGTTGTTGGTGCAAGTCTGTAATTATGATGCACCTCTAGGCATAGATTCATAATAGCTAGTGTGCACCCCATCATAGCATGACTTCATTATTTAGCACACATTAGTATGTACACCCATGTTAGCACTAAGTAATCTAGTCTAAGGTTAGAATCATATGATTAGTAGTTAAATACAAATAGCTAAATATTAGAAAGTAAGTGATTACTTAGATAGCAGCCCATAAGCATCCCGTCATGCATTCACTCATGCAATAGCACGCAATAGCACATGTACTACTTGCTAGTTTTAGTAGTTTAATTACACATATTAAAATAGGTAATTAATCATTAAGCACCTAGGATGACGCACCCACATATGTATAAATTAGATAATTAACAATAGCGCTATGCCTACACCGCACCATAGTTGACGTCATCCTCTTAATGTGGTAGTTTAGTTGTAATTGTAGAGTCAAGTAATTAGTCACTAGGAAGCACGTGCAACACGTCGGCCCACGCTAGTGCACGTGCTTCCTATTTAACATTAATGGTATAACTACAAGAATAACTCAATAGCTAATTATTAGCCACTCAGTAATTATTAAGATCACCTACAGAATAGGAAGTAAAGCCTCATATACATCTTACCTGCATTAGTACACGTAAGCGCCGGTGAACCATACTAGTTTAGCTATAAGTCTAGAATCCTATAATTAATCTCTACACACTAGAGGTTACATACTAGGAACTAGATAACTAAATGGTACACTATACACTCCACATATCCTCAACTTACGCCAATATACCTGTGCATACACTTGCATGCGATGTGCATGCACGATTGTCATGCGACGTCGTATGGCCCGAGTGCACGTGCACCATGGCCTAACCATGGCACCTATACTGTGGTGTCTCCATTCGCATCAAACCTAGTATACATTCCACTAAGCCATAGCTTAATATATCAGCCACCGTATCATGCATGACTTACACTAGTTTTTCCTCGTGGTGTTTAATTGGTTCTTATTCGAGTTCTGGATTTTATCGCTTCTTCTCGAGCTTTGTGTCTTTCGCAATAGTCTTATTAGGCTTTCTTCGCGTAGATAGCGCTGAGAGTAAGGAAGTGTCAAGCTTCAAGAGGAGCCAGAAGGTCAGCGTGTGAAGAGAAGCACGAGGATTTGGACGCGAAGCCAGAGATAGAAGACTAGAATCTTGATGAAGAAGCCTCCGACCTCAAGCTCCAAAGATTAGGAGTTTGCAGGCAAGTCCTAACACCCTCTTGAACCACATTGAACCTATGTTTACTGTAGCACCTATGAGAGCTAAATGCTTGCCTATGTTTTAAAATGTGTTAAACGTTGTGTAGTTTAGTTTCTACTTGATTCTAGGTATTTATATTTATGTCAGTAACTTACTGTGGTTAATATAAATACCACCTTGTTAGCCAATTGATGACACGCCCTTGTTAACCATAGGATTTTTGTTTTTTAAACACTTTTAATGAACGGAAAGTTGCCTTGTTTAGAAAAATGCTTAGGACCCCAATTGCGGTGCCTCGTACCGCCACACCTTAAATCACTCTTTTGCAAAAATGTGTTAAGGCGTGTTTGGTGGTGTAGTAAAATAAAATGGGCCGAGCATAGTGCAACTGGTGTTAGGTGAAGAGGGTTGATTCTGGTCGTGGGGTAAAGCTCACATGAGGTGATGGTGATAGGTGTATAGGCTTCGGTGTAGTCCACCTGCCGTGGACGATTTCGCCACCCCTGCCATATAAGGACCGGTTCGTTAGCACTCGACTTAGCAATTTTCGTGCAACCACAGAACCTGTATATTTTGGGCGGGACTTATCTCTGCTATGTAAGTTTTCCACATCAAGCCACTAGGAGGTTGAAGTGACACAAGAGGCTAGGAGCAAGGCGTGAGATAACTCACTATTCGGCTTTCGACCATGTAATTGCCCGCGTCATGGGAACGTAAACCCACGGATATAGCATCTGGTTTGGTAATACCCGGTGTAGTAGGGGACCAGAAAAAGACGTGATTGTGGTAAATCTTCACGATTCGGCTCCGAGAATATACCGTCGCGTCATCGGGAGTGAAACCCCGACGGATAGCCCCGGGATGCGTCTTGGGTGAAATATGTGGAAACCTATATAGTTGTGAGGTAAGCGTTATGCAACTCTGTTGATCAGGAGTAGCATAACCTGTGGGTACAGTGTACAACCTCTATAGAATGTAAAATTCTTTCGGATAGGCCGTTGTCACGGTATTGGCATGCTATTTGTTCGGGTACCCTACGATTAGTTTTCTATGATATCCATGGCGTGTGAGTGGGTGTAGGTGCCTGTGTTTTGGAAAGTGTCTGGATGGGATAGTAGAGGCCCTTCCAGTTAAAATTTGAAACCTAGCGGGAATGGTTTATGCTCTCCTAAGTCCAACCTAGTAAAATATAGACAACAAATATTTTCACTCCTCTTTAAAAATCTTCTGTAGTGAACCCTATATAAAAACTAGATTATCGCAAAAATTGAACCTCGTAGCCTCATCTTTGCTACAACTAAATGTGCATCTAAACATATACCTTTGTCTAGTGTTAGAGCTTGCTGAGTACCTTATGTACTCACCTATTTGCATTTGTGGTTTTGGACAGAGAGGACAGTGTAAGTGACGACGTGTTGGGTTTTTGTTCTGCTTCTCAAGTCTGCTTGTGGTTGTGAGCCTTGGTGTTCCACTGCTTGCTTCGCTTTTAGCTAGTCGATCGGTGTTGGATCATAGAGATCCTCACAGCGTGCCGCTAAAAGTTCTGTCTCAGATATCTAATTGTCACATTCCAAAATTTGAATCAAACTTAAAATGGGGTTTTAAGATTTTTTGGTCCTCTTTTGAATCTAGCTTAACTTTTTCTGTTAAATGAAACTAAAATAGAGACAATGTGGTATTTGGAAAATTTCACAAAATCTAAAAAAAATTGAGCTTGTTAAATGCTTGTTTTTCTTTTCTCGTCGATTTACCGGTTTGAGATTTTTTTTCATTGCTTACTTTGGAGTTTGGAAATTACCAAATCTTGACCCAAATTGGAAAAAAGAAGAAGAAAATTAGAAAAATCCCTGTGGGCCAGAACCCCCCTAGCCGGCTCACGCTTTTCTTCCCTCTGCGCCGGCCCAGCCCAACGCGTGAGCCAAGCGCCTGGCCCTCTGCTCCAGCGCGCTGGACGGCCAGCTCCGGCCAGCCCCACTGTACGGCGCTGCCCTAACCACGCCGTGCCCGCTGCTGTCGTCGAACGGGGGACGCCGTTGAGTCGCCGTCGCACGCCACGGAACACGGACCGACGTCTTTGA
>BCLG01000189.1:81603-92568 GCA_001602295.1 Zoysia matrella
GCGAGGTGGTGATGGTAGTCGGTATGTCGGGAGCGAGGTGGTGGTGGTGACAGTTGCTATGTCATAAGCGAGGTGGTGGTGGTGGTGGTGGTGGTAGCAGTTGCCATGACGAGCGTGGTGATGGTGGTGGTGGGTAGACGCTATGGTCGCTATGGCGCGAGCGAGGTGGTGGTGGTGGTGGAAAGGGAGGAGCAGTTGTGAATAATAGTATATTATATGCTCAACATTGAAGCTATTATTTTCCTTTTTTTGCAGGAGAGACTTAATTGCATCGTCCTAGGCTTGTCACTTTGCAGGACACAAAGTGAGACATAAAAGACATTTTTATCGTATCATGTTCATAGATCACGTAACTTTGTTAGACGTCTCCCGTTCGAAACAGATACAGTTGGAAATATGCAGATCTTTGCATATCTATAACCGCATCTGTTTCGAATTGTCCACGTTTTTTGGACAGTTCGAGGATGCGTAGATGGGGTTAGTTTCTATGGTCTACTATTCGAGACAGAGTTTCAGCATCACCTCCCTGTTGTGACCGGATACACAATCTCACTTGCAGGACGTGTATTCTAGTCACAGTAGGGAGGTGCTGTCAAAGTTCTGTCTCGAATAGAAGTAGAGCATGGAAACTAACCTCATCTACGCATCCTCGGGTGGGATTAGGACCTATCTTCACCTATTAAATAGTACAAACATCGTGTAGATGCAATTAATTTTTATATCACTCGCTGATATGTTAGAGGATGGACGACCGTGCGTGGATGTACACGGGATGCTCAAGTTAGGGTTCGTTGACCGATGAATGGATTGAAAAGACCGATACTTTCCTAGAACTAGCATTTTCCAAGGTTAAAGGAGCACCTGCCACTTGGTGTCCTTGCAGCAGATATGCTAACATGCGTCGACAAACAAAGGTGGTAATGGGTAAACATCTTTGCAAGAATGGATTTACGGTAGATTACACCCGGTGGATCTACCATAGTGAATCTGATCATATAAGAGACGAGGTCGTGAGACAACGTGTCGAGGATTATGATGCTGATGGCGGGGTAAGAGACATGTTAAATGACTATGATGAAGCACATTTCGCTGAAGGAGGTAGAGAGGAGGAGCCAGAGGCAACCGCAAAGGCGTATTACGATATGTTGACTGCGGCACAAAAACCCCTTCACAGTCGGACAAAGGTTTCTCAACTGGATGCCATTGGACGCCTAATGGCCGTAAAGTCCCAGTTTAGCCTGAGTCGAGACGCGTTCGATGTTATGTTGATAGTTTTTGGCAGCATGCTTCCTGAAGATCACATTCTGCCAAATAACATGTATGAGGCACTGAAAATCCTTCGTACACTTAAGATGCCATATGAGCAGATACATGTTTGTCCGAAGGGGTGCATCTTATTTAGGAAAAAACACGCGGAAGCAAAGTACTGTGCAAAGTGTGGATCCTCTAGGTTCTTGGAGGTAAACTCTGGTGATGGTCATAAAAGGCAGCTCGCGGTACCCGTGAAAATCTTGCGGTACCTTCCGTTCATATCGAGGATCCAACGGCTATACATGACCGAGGAATCTGCGAAATAGATGACGTGGCGTAAAAATAGACGTCGATACAACTCTAAGAAGCTAGTACATCCTTCTGATGGTGAAGCATGGACCTATTTTGATGTGATTCATCGCGACAAAGCTTTAGAGGCTCGAAATGTACATATTACGCTGGCAACAGATGGGTTCAATCCTTATGGAATGATGGCTGCCCCATATATTTGTTGGCCCGTGTTCGTCATCCCTCTCAATTTACCCTCGGGCATCCTCTTCTAACGACAGAACATATTCTTGTCGTTGATAATTCCTGAACACCCGAGGGATAAAATGAGTGTGTTCATGGAGCCTGTGATTGATGATTTTCTCCATGCTTGGGAGGAAGGGGTCTGGACGTATGACCGAGCTACAAAGAGAAACTTTAAAATGCATGTTTGGTACCACTACTTCGTGCATGACTTCTCGGCGTATGGAATATTCTGCGGTTGGTGTGTTCACGAAAAGTTCCCATGCCCAGTATGCAAGGCAGTTCTGCAGTTCATTTGGTTGAAGAAGGGTGGCAAGTATTCTTCGTTCGACAAACATCGATAATTCCTCTCTCTTGACCATCCATTCAGACGAGACATCAAAAACTTTACGAAAGGTGTCGTAGTTACAGAGCCTACACCGCAGATGATGACAGGTGCCGCACTTCGTGCTCAAATAGATGCTCTCGAGGTCAGTGCACAAGAAGGTGATTTTGTGGGATATGGTGAGCAACATGCCAGGACTCAGAAGTCGGGCTTACGAAGGCTTATCTACTTTGATGACCTTTTACTTTCACATAATATTGATGTAATGCACACTGAAAAGAATGTTGCCGAGGCTCTTTGGGCAACAATCATGGACATTCCTGATAAGACAAAAGACAACGTTAACGCTAGATTGGATCTGGCAATGTTATGCGATAGACCAAAGCAAGAAATGGCGCCTCCTAGAGGCGGCAAGTCATGGAGCAAGCCTAAAGCTGAATTCGTTCTGAAGAGGCCACAAAGGAGGGAAGTACTAGAATGGTTCCAAACTTTAATGTTCCCTGATGGGTATGCATCAAATATGATGAGGGGAGTGAACTTATCTACTATGCAAATCAATGGGCTAAAGAGTCATGACTGCCACATATGGCTTGAGCGGCTTCTTCCGGTGATGGTTCGAGGCTGTGTCCCTGAGCACGTCTGGCTAGTACTGTCAGAGTTGAGCAATTTCTTTCGTCAGCTTTGTGCTAAGGAGTTATCTCGGACCGTGATTGCAGACATGGAGAGAATGGCACCTGTGTTGCTCTGTAAGTTGGAGAAGATCTTTCCACCCGGCTTTTTCAATCCAATGCAGCATTTGATTTTGCATCTCCCATACGAGGCACGAATGGGGGGGCCTGTGCAGTGCCGTTGGTGCTATTCAATTGAGAGATGTCAAAAGGTTCTTCGAACTAAATGTAAAAATAAATGCAAAATTGAAGCTTCCATCGCAGAGGCATACATTCTGGAGGAGGTGTCAAACTTCACAACAAAATACTATTGTGACAACCTTCCTAACGTGCATAACCCAACCACTCGTTATAATGCGAGCGAAGACGAATCGAACCTCAACATCTTTCGAGGGCAACTCGGAAGTGCAAGTGATGTGACCCATAAGACCTTGAAAAATGAAGAGTGGCGCAATATTATGGTATATGTGTTGACCAACCTTTCCGAAGTGGAGCCGTACATACAGGAATTTCATCATCAATTCTAGCGTGAATCAAGGGAACCTACCCCGCATGAAGCTAAGACACTTCTTAGACAGGGTGCGAGAAATGGAATGCCCGATTTCATGTCTTGGTTCAAACATAAGGTACTGTCCAATTTACCTCGTACTTAGTTTGACATTACAAGTTGCTCGTATATGTAAATAATACAACAAACTATCTTGATTTATCTCGCAGGGCCAAACCAATGCGTCTATGAGTGCCAGTTGAGACAGATCGCCGACGGCTGTGCCTGTAGGGTCAGGTCATTTACCGGTTATGACGTGAATGGATATCGCTTTCACACAACAAAACATGAGCATAGTCGGCCCAAGCGAAGAACGACAAGTACTGGAGTTTTTACGCAAGGCCTTGATGGGGTCGAGTATTATGGAAGAATTGAAGAAATATATGTAACTCATGTTTCATGGTTGCAAACCTCTTAATCCTATCATATTCAAATGCCATTGGTTTGATCCTGCAGTAGTGAGACGGAACTCTAATCTTGGGTTAGTCGAAATTCGACAATCATCTGTCTTACCAGGAGACGATGTCTATATTGTGGCTTAACAGGCCACACAAGTTTATTATCTCTCTTACCCGTGCTAAACCAACGACCGTCTTAAGGGTTGGGATGTTGTGTACAAGGTATCTCCACACGATAAATTACCGGTCCCAAACAATAAAGATTACAACACATATGACGGAGAGTTCTTTCAAGAAAATGGGCTAGAAAGTATTTTTGAGATAGACCTGACCGAAGCGATCAGAATGGAAGTAGACAATGAAAGGGCTATCTACGAGGACGCTGGAGACAAAGTACATAATGTGAAGGACTTAGAATTACTTAAGCGACATTTAGCTAATGACAGTGATGACACCATTCCTCCTTCGAAGCTTAGGCACGATTATATTGACATTGGTGATAGTGATGATGAGACTTATGATCCGGCTAATCCCGATCATGATGATTATTTTTAATACATGTATGATCCGTACTAATAATTAATTTTTGTTTTTTAATACTAGTTCATTTTTTAATTTTCTTTTTTGCATCTCATTCTAAATACATTTTGTTTATCTGTGCCGATTGGTTTACTCTTTTTTATTACAGGTGATTGGGAAAAGATGGTGGGCGGTTTCAGAAAGGTAAAATCGCTGTACAAAAGAGGTTCTGATGCAGCTGAGGGGTCCAGCAAGAGTCAAGGAAAGGGTGGAGGCAGAGGTCGAGGGAGAGGCAAAGCACCTGTAGCTCCACCGTCGCCTGTACCTCCATCGTCGCCCGAGGAGGAGGAGCAGGAGGAGGTGCACGAGCAAGATGAGAAGCAGGAGGAGCAGGAGCAAGATGAGGAGCAGGAAGAGCAGGAGCAGGATGATGAGAAGGAGGAGCAGGAGGAGGCGACATTGGGGTCAGCTTCCTCTGGAACGTCGGGTGTCTGGTTGCGAGGTCTCTCTACCCTCCCGACCCGACCGATACCTCGAGAGAGATGCCCGCTGATTCGACCCACTGGTGCTAGGTAAGTTACTTAATAAATTGTCATTTATTTTTTATTTGATATATTGAAAATCACAATAGAAACTAATGATTTATCTTACTCACTTGGGCAGAGGTTGGATGCTTGTGGCTGCAGGTGATCATAAACGCCATGTCAATGGCATCCTTAGTCTTTTGTGCAGGCTACACTTTATGGGCCTGGTTGCGTATGGCGGAGGGCATGAGCCGGCGTACACATGGGAGCACTACATCGCCTTTCCCGATGTACCAGATCGGGATGGCAGGGTCTTTCGCAACAAGGTGGAGCGGGTGACAGCTGAGCTGTGAGATAGTATTCCTCGCACTACATTTAGTTTTTATTTGACATTGCTAAATAATGACTGGATACATCACGTCTATATGCAGGATTTCTTCAGATGCCAGGATGGATATGAGGTTAAGGCGGCTGCTGTGGCTCACAAGGCCTGTGTCAAGCTCGTCAAGGACATGCATTACGAGGCTCGCATCTAGGCTATTGTAACATACCATGCTACATACCTTGACACGAAGATCACCAAAACTCAAGCAAGAACCATGACGATGACCCGAGAAGAATACCTGCAAGTAAATATAAAATATTAATACTGCTTTCTTCTGAGATTTAGTATGTTTAATTTGATCTTCTTATATGTCATATACTTAATGACATGTAGGTGCCTCCGTGGTGGTGCGCCCAGCATATCCAGTGTTGGGAAGAGATGGTGAATAAGTGGTGCGCCGCCGAGTGGGAGGAGATGCACAACGCTTGTCGGGAGCGTCGTTTGATGATACCAGGTGCACCACACCATCAAGGCAACCAAAGCCTCGACGAATACGCGGCTAGATGGATACGCGAATTCATTTATTTATTATAACGCTCAATTCTGCATAATTTCTACTCATCTTGCTATTTTTTCGCAGTCCTCGTCACATGGTGGCCAGCCTTGCTCCCAGTTTAAGGCATGGGCTTTGGCCCACAAGGGTAAGGCGACGTCCGACATCGAGTACAACCCGGAGGACCCACCCTCGGCGTATAGCAATGCGATCGTCTACAGCCGCCTCAGTGAGTACACTGAGATGGCAAGAGAGGTCCATGGGCAAAAGTACGATCCGAGCACCCAAGACCTTGATGGAGAAGTCGTCATGAGGGTAAGAGGAGGCAAAAAACACGGGCGGTACTGGATTGGGGACAGCACACTGGACATGACCACCACTCCCACTCTCTCTCAGATTCGAGCTAGGAGCTCGAGTTCAAGCCTGGCCATACACCCACGACCAGCCACTGCACAGTCCCAGATGGAGGCACTTCAGGTTACTTATGTTTTATTCGTCGTTCTTTGATTTTTACATACCTTTGCTTTGTATTGTAGTATTGAGATGAAATATTGTAGGTCGAGCTGGCAGAAGAGAGGAGGCTAAGGGAGGAGATGGCGGCGAGAATGGAGGTCGATCGGCAAAGGCAAGAGGCCGAGCGGCAGAGAATGAAGCATATGTTTCAGTGGATGCAAAGTCTTAGCGAGAAGATGGGTCAACCTCTGCCATCGGAGCTAATTCCTCTTTCATCTCCTCCTGCAACTACTTCTGTGAGTATAAATATTTTAAGTTATTTGTTTCTACTTTAAATCTTGTCTAACATATGAAATCTTTTCTCCTTTATACAGAATCAATCGGCGGCATCAAATCATGCGCCATCGAATCAATCGCCTCATACGCCGCAGTGGCCTCGTAGTTGATCTGTGTGTGAAACTATTGGACTATATATATGTGTGAAGCAAACTAATATGATAGATGCTTATTGTATTTTGTGTGAGACTTGTTTATATAAACTGTTTGTGATGTGATTTAAGTATTTTTTGGTTATATAAATTGCCTGTGATGTGATCTATATGTTTGTGATTTATATAAACTGTCTGTGATGTGATATATGTGTGATTTAAGCTGATTTTAACATTTCATAAACATATTATGCCGAGTGCCTCAGATTTTGCCGAGTGTCTGGGTAAAAATACTCGGCAAAAACTTAGCGTTTGCCGAGTGTTTTTACCCAGACACTCGGCAAAAGTTAATCTTTGCAGAGTGTCGCGGTTCTGACACTCGGCAAACATTAAGTCTTTACCGAGTGCCGTAAGCTTGGCACTCGGCAAACAAAAAATATTTGCTGAGTGTCACGTGCAAGCACTCGGCAAACTCTCTGTCACTGTTTTCTATCCGTTCAGTCTTTTTTTTTGCCGAGGGTCTAAATTTGCCGAGTGCCCGACAAAAAACACTCGGCAAATGGCTCTTTGCCGTCAAAACGTAGACCGAGTAGCCTATGCCGTGGGTGGCATTCGGCAAACACTTTGTCGAGTGTTTTTAACCTTTTGCCTAGTGCTCGTGTCACTCGGTAAACACGGGCATTTCGGTAGTGGACACACCAAACTGTGTAAGATTGCTGGTAGTTTAAAATTTCTTACAGGAACATCTATTCTGTTTAGGATCTTAACTGTATGTACCTCACATCATAAATTTTAGCCAACTATAGATATGTTGTTCTGCACAGGGCTTTTACACGGTCACAGTAAGGCAACATATCTGTAATTTCTGGAGCTTGGACTACTACAGCTGAGTATATTTATTTCCAATTTTGTTAGGATGAATACCATGGCACGGTTAATATTTGCGTTGGCGCAGATTTATTTCCAATTTGTCCTCTTGGTTAGATGTTGCGTTTCACTTGGCTGCTTCGATTCTGATGTGGGCGTCGAGCTCCAAGCGTCGATCGACGATTCAGGTTCGAGGATAAGAAGAGGTTACGTCCCCTGAGCTATTCCATTTGTCCCTCTCGCGTCGTCCTCTGTCCTGCACGGCAGAAAATCGAAGCTGACTCGGTCGCACCGGCCGGCCTCCCTCGCGCAACAGGTCGCTGCCGGCCGTCGCGATGCCATTGCACTGACGCGCCCTCGTACAACGCGCGGGCGACCACACCATTTGTTACTCCGTGTGCAGGATTCGCCCGGCGCGTAGCAAGCCGCCTGCCGTAGCGAAACATGTCGTCGTCGAAGCGGTGGACGTCCGCCTCCGGTGCGGAGCTGCCGGGACGGTCGCTGCTCCCCTCCCCTGCGCCCTCACCAGGTCGTCTGAGCCTGCGGCGTTCGTCGTCCCGCTCGGACCCTGCCCCAGCCGCCGGCGCAGCTTCCTTCGCCCGCAAACTCTGGCCGCCTTCCACGGCCTCGTCCGGCGATAACAAGAACGGCAAGAAGGCCCCGCGCGCGCTCTCGCCCTTGGCCGCCTCCGCGTCGCCTGCGGCGTCGGCGTCCACGTCGTCGACCTCGGCGACCCTCGCAGACCACCTCGCCAACGACGAAACCGCCCCGGTGGCGGCGTCGCCGCTGTTGCACTCCCGGCAGCGCAGTTGCACCGAGCTGCCGCGCTTCGCCGACGACGCGGATGCCGAGGCCAGGAAGATCGGCAAATCGTCCGGCAAGGGCCACGCGTTCGGTCGCTCGATGCGGTTCCTCCCGTCCACCAAGCCCGCGGGCGTCACACTCACCCCGGGCCGAGTCGCGCCGTCCGACCTCCGCAAGCTCGCGGGCGCCGCGTCCCTGGATGCTGGTGCGGACGTCGCGAGCTCCGGGTCGGAATGCAGCGACGCCTCCAGGGGCTCCACCCCGAGGACGGCCTCCAAGCCGCGCTCGCCGCTGCTCCCCCGCACGAGCTCGGTCCGGCTGCTCGGGTCCAGCAACACGCAGTGGGCGCTCTCGCCCGGGCGGCGCAGCGGGTCGCCGCTCAAGACGACGACACTTCCCACGGTGCCGGAGACCAAGTGCAAGAAGAGCCTGATCAGCCTCGGGTGGGGCCATCTCTTCAACCGGAGGAAGCACGCAACGGAAGATGCCTCCCTGGCCGCCGCCGCGGCCACCTTGCTGTCCTCGTCGGTGTCATCACGGAGCAGCAGAGGCGGCGGGGAGGCCGGCCATCAGATGAAGATGGCCCATTGCCGGCTCTTGCAGTGGCGATTCGCGAATGCCAGGGAAGACGCCGTTGGCAAGAGGATGCTGGCCAGCGCCGAGGTGGAGTTGATGGGTACATGGGCTAGCGTGTCGGAGCTGAGAGGGAAGGTGGCGAGGAAGCGCGTGCAACTTGAGAAGGAGCAGCTGAAGATGAAGCTGAATTATGTGCTCTCCTCCCAGGTCCATATATACTTCTATTGCTCACGCATCGCTCGCTGCATATTCTAATATGCCATCAAACTCGATCACACTTTTTCTGATTCTGATGGGATTGTGCACCTACGGGATGGATGATTTCGCAGATGAAATATCTGGAGAGCTGGGATCATATGGAAAGCAAACATGCTTCTGCCCTGGATTCCACCGTAAGCTGTGCCCGGGCAGCAGTTTGCAGAATTCCTCTTACCAATGGTGCCAAGGTAATACATTTTCGATTAAGTGATTGCACAAATATAATCTTATTTCTTCACAATGTGATTCTGAGCGTCTATTTCAGTGATGAACTAGCTTGTCTACTAGCTTTCCTCATAGCTGAAATGATTTGGATACCTTGCAATGATGCTATATCCAATATTATCACATTTCTTTTTCTTTGCTTCTAGTAAGTACAAAAAATATCACACATAATATAACGTAACGACTGAACTATTATGAGCTCTTCAGGCTTCCATACCGTCGTTGGCGTCTACTCTACAACATTTGCTTGAGCTCGTGATGACAACGAAGGCAACAACGCGACCATTGTGTCCTACGGTAGTACTATCTAAGTATCTCAAAGTAACCTCACAGAGGTTTGGGGGTGCACTCGTGTACGTAGATTATATATACTGATCAGTGGATCTTTAATCTATGCATGTCCCTACATAGGCTCAGGAGACGACGTCGGTAGTCTCGGAGCTGGTGCATGTGACAAGAGAAGAGCAGGCCCTGTTGCAAGACTGCCTCGAGCTACTTGGCCGGCTCTCTTCGCTGCAGGTATGCAGCGTAGAGGACAGTGTTCTTTCAGTGGATCGCCTGGCAATTGTTATATTGACAGCATATCTATCTGTCCTAATCGGCTTGTTTGATGTTGGTTGTTAATATATGCAGGTGGAGGAGCAAAGTTTGCGCTGCCATCTGGTTCAGTCTTCGTCATCGCTTGCTAGTGTGATTGTGGAATAGTAGGAGCAACTCGAAATGTGGTATAGACTTTACATCAGATTATCCAGAACAGTACTTTGTTGGAGAGAGAACCTGGTACCTACATCTGACAATGCAAGCGGGCGGCAGTGTGCGTGCTATAATTTTTTTTAACCATGTGATCAGCATGCATGTAGGAACAATTGAAAACAAAAGGTAGGAAAAGGAGAGTAGCGGTGAGTGCATGGCTATACAAAACTCAATAGCATATTTGATGTAAATGATACAAATTCATCGTTATGTTTTCTGCTAGGGACCCTTTCCAAGAATTATGTTTTCTGGTGGGGACCTTTTTCTAGTATTTTAGATTAACATGGGCCTAAGTGATAGGGAGTGAGAACTTTGAACGGCGTGTCAAGGCAGCTGAGGGTGAGAGCTTTTGTTCTTGTCAGAGTAGGACTTAGAGATGAATGTTTGGATAGATTGTGGCTCTGTATGGTGCTGCTACTTTCCAGCTTTTCAACTAAAATAATCTGCTTGTCCTGTCAAACGACAAAATTATTAGATGTTTTTTTCCACCACGTGTCACAAGTTTGCACTACGGGCTAGGGGAAGAAAAAAGCGTCCCATGACCCGCTTTTTTCAAGCTTTTGCGGAGACGAGAACCAGAGTACCCCTAAATTTTGCAAGTATTTACATGCTTTTGCCATTTAATAAAAGGGTGATCCCCTCAGCTCCACGGGCCACCCGACTCCATTCTATCCCCACCCATGGGAAACAAGCAGGGCAATTCAGGAGAGGCCACCCCTAAGCAACGCCATACACAGAAAGCCACTAAGTAAGCAGGGCCTCCTGAGAACGCCAAAGTTAAGTGCTTTGCCCATCGATCTTTGCCCTCATCCTTGAATTGCCAGGTATTTTTATTTTTTTAAAACCAAAAAGATATGGGAAAGGACAGGGCTGCCCCTGCTACGACATCAGGTTACGAGGCATGCCCACGAATCAAAACTCACCCTTCAGAAGCTTGAGATTGCGGCCGGCTTCATCCAC
>BCLG01000189.1:92699-134489 GCA_001602295.1 Zoysia matrella
CCCGCCCCGCCTCGCGACGCCCCTGGCCGCTTGCCCTGTGGCATGACCCACTGGCCGCACGCCCGCCTTCCGCATGCCTTCCAACCTTCGCGATCCACTGGCCGCCGCAAGCGCCACGCCGTCGCCGCTGCTATGACGGCTAGGGTTAGGGTCCGTGGTGCGGCTTATTCTGGCACCGTGTGGAAACGGACGAGCCGGAGAGAGATGTTGGAGAAGAGGAGGGCAGTGGTGTCCATTCACTTTTGCGTTTGTGAAAGAAAAATTGAAAAAGACGACAGGCTTGGGGTCGTGCTATGCGGAGGCTCGCGGAGGATTAAGATGTGGCATTTGCTGGAGACGCTTCTTACTGATGGCCTACTCTGGATTCCACCTCTTATGCATGGCTTCCGTTGAATTGTCCCAAAACAAGCGAGCAGCCAAAAAGGCGACCGGAGAGGCGAGCTAGGTTTTTGTGGCCCCGGAGCTGGAGCCAGCTCGCAAGTCACGCCACCGCTGCCGGAGCCTGCTCCCAAGACGCGCCGCCAACGTTGTCTGAGCAGTCAAGTCTGCACCGGTGCCGCAGGAGCTCGATTGGTGCCGCAGAAGCTCGATTTGTGCCGCCGTAGGCTCGATTCGCGCCGGAGCTTGAGCAGCCGGATCCTAGGCCAGCAAATCTGGAGCCCCTTGCCACCATGGGACCTTCAGCAGCCGCCTTTCGACCCTCCTCACCACCGACCTTTCTCCAACGAGTTATGGGAGCAGCCCTTCCTAGCACAACAGACAAGCAAAGGTAACTTGTACATGATTTTTAATCTTTCTGCAATGAGAATTCCAGTGTTGGATTTGATTACAAAATGCAAATAAAAAAGAAATAGTTGCATAGTCTATTAGATAAGTAATGTTATATGTTGTCTGTTTAGATGGAGATAATGGAAAAAGTCCGGAAACCAATGCAAAATGGGATGCCCATGCAGCCAATGTTTTCAATGAGATTTGTGTGCAACAAGTGATTGCAAATAACGAGCCAAAGGGTTGCCTCAACAACAGAGGATATGCTAAACGTATGGCCCAATTTAATGAACGCTTCGACAGGAATTACATTCGTGCTCGGCTGAAAAATAGGTGTGATTCTTTGAAAGCTGATTATACAACAACATGGAAGACATTAAATCTGGGAAGAGATCCTAGAACTGGCACTATTGCTGCTGATGCTACTTGGTGGGCAGAAAAAATTGTGGTATGCAATCATATTTTTTTAATGACATGGCATCCATGGTAGTTAAATTGTAGTTTGCTGACATTTCTGTTATATATTGCTGGCGATCTCAGGATGTAAAAAGTTACCCACAATATTATATATTGCAACATGAACAAATGAGTCCGTAATGGTGCCAGGGGCAGATGATGTGACCCACAATGTTGGTGAAGTTAATGGAGGGAGTAGCCCTGCTGTAACACCAGTTGTCAATAGGCATTCTAACAAAACGGCTATGCAAGTATTGCTAGCAAATAAACCTAAAAAAATTTCAGGGATACGCAATTTAAGCGACTTGTGGACATACAATCTGAAAGTTCACTAAGTTTTAGATTGTGTAACCCGTTTGGCTGCTCATAATATCAATTCTAAAGATAGTACCTTTGCTATAGTACATACTAAGCTTTCGGAGCACAGGTCTTGACCTCATTTCAAAAATTGTATTGGCGCTATTGATGGCACTCATATTCTAGTCACTGTGCCGCTTTCGGAGCAAGTAGTGCATATTAATCGGCATGAATATTGTAGTCAAAATGTTATGGCTGTTTGTGACTTTGAAACGAGACTTACATTTGTGGTGGCCAGATGGCTTGGATCAGCTCATGACACATGTATATGAAGGGATACTTTGATGAAGTTTCAGTATAAGTTTTCACATCCTCCAGAAGGTGTTTTTCACTTTTTTTTCCATCTCTAATAGTGGTTGTTAAAAATAGTGAACATGCTCATATTTGCATTTGATTTCTATGTAAGGAAATTCTATCTCGTTGACTTAGGTTATCCAAACCGAAAGGGTTATTTAGTACTTATAAAGGTCAAAGGTACCACATTTCAGAATTTCACAATGACAGTCAACCGAGTTGTCATTGAGCATGCATTTGGTGTTCTCAAAATGAAATGGCACATTTTCTTAACGTGCCGAGTTATCCAATGGAAAAACAAAAGAAAATCATGGTTGCTTCCATAGCTTTACATAACTTTATTAGAGAGAGTAATTTGCCTGATGTGGATTTTGATAATATGTCAAATGAGACATATGTTGATGGTGATATTGGACCAAACAACAATGACGTGGATGAAGGAGATATGGGTGATGTGCGTGATGCTATTGCGGCAGCCTTAGCTGGATATTAGTGTTAGTTGTATGTGATAGTATTTTGTGCCTCAAAATGGCAAAACATCAATTTGTACCATGTATGAATATTTAATATTCACATTGTAATGTGATAGTCAAATATTAATGTTCATGAAATCCCTCTTAGTATTAATATGCCTCAATAAATTCTTAGGGGCATTTTGAACATTTCTAACTTGCAAATGGAACTCAGCAGCTGACCAACACAGAAAAAAGCAGATTGCCAAATAGTCAGCTTATTTTAACAGCAGCTTATCTGAGCAGCAGCTTATCTAGGCAGCTTAAAACAAGCTGCCTTTTTTTTAAGTTTTATCTGTGCCAAACAGGGACTGTATGAAGGTTTTTTTTTTTGTGTAACACATGATCGAATATCTATTTTCATCTTAATATTGTTATATTTGACTAATTAGTTTTTAGTAGTGGTGACATGTCGGCGATAATGATATCTCTATACTGGATTTAGTGATCTAAAGATATGTTAAACCAAATATGATGTCTGACCTTAAAAAAAATCAAATATGATGTTCATTAGGGGCCTAAAAGAGTGACTATTAGGATATCCTCTAAAGCTATCTAGTTTAAGAACATGAACCAAGTTTTCAAAATCATGCCCACTTAAATTTGAATATATAGTTTATTTTTTAAAAACTAAGGCCATGTTTGGTTATTCCTCGCTTAGACTACTACAAAAAGGGCCTGTAGTGTCGGGTCCACCAGCCAACACTGCTACAGACTGCATATAGTGTCAGTTAACCCTGACCGACATTAGTTTATTTTTACCAGAGTCGGGCATACTGACGTCAGCGAGACCGACACCACTGACATCATCACCACTATCGGTCGCTGACGTGAGCAGGCCCACCGCTGGTGCTGATGTCAGCAGTGTCGAGCCTGCTAATCAGATGGATAATTAAAATTAAAAAAAAAATATATTGCTCCTAATCTACTCTACTCCTTCAATGTTGCACTGTAGCAGTCCCAAAACTGAGAGAGCAGTGCAGATAGAAGCAAAAATGCTAAGCACAATCAGAACTTAGTTCATATACATTTCTTACACAGGCCAGGCCATGTGTTTCCGCAGCCTTTGCCAGTTTCCGATCATAGACCAGCTGGCAACATCACCACGAGATTTGTCCACTGTTTCACGCCTGTATACATACACCCGACAGCCATGGACATGTGCCGAGTAACGTGTCCACGGGAGATTTCTTGTTTTCCATCGTGAACACATTGTTCGCCTCACCACCATCACACCTTAACTCCGTTTTCAGTGATTTTGGCATCGTTGGAACCGTTGTCTCGAGCCCCACCACATCGAATCATCCAAACCTCAGACAACATCCGCTCTTGCTGATTTGTTTTAATAGTAAGTTCTTCACGAAGTTTAATCGTGGTTCTTTTCTATTTGTTTTATCGTTGTTAGTGTGAGTCTTTAGTTATGATGCATTCTAAGCATAGATTTATACTAGCTAAGGCACGTCACAGCATAGTATAATCTCATTATTTAACACACATTAGTATGCGCACTCAAGTTAGCACTAAATAACCTAACTTAAAATTAGAATTATAGAATTAATAGTTAAACACTAATAACTAAATACTAGGAAATAAGTAAACACTTTAGTTAGCAGCCCATAAGCAACCTGCCATGCAGTCACCCATGTAATGGCACCTTTTAGCGCTTGTGCCACTTGTTACCTTTAGTAATTTAATTATATAAAATAAGTTAGGTAATTAACCATTAAGCACCTAAAGTAGTACATTCATATAGGTATAAACTAAATAACTAACAGTAGCAATATGTCCATCACCACATCACAGATTATGCCATTTATTTAGTGTAGAAGTTCAATTGTATAGTAAAATAAAAAAATATTCACTAGAAAGCCCGTGCAATATATTGGCATACAGTAGTGCACATGTCCCCTATTAGCACAAATGATATAATTATTTAGTTAATAGCTCTAAATTAAGGTATGCATAAAATGACATAAGCTACACGTTGCGTTTCCGCTCGTACTAGCGAGAATGCATGTTAACCTTTCACTGAACCTCACTTTAAGTCAATAGGCACCGCAACATGCATGATTTGCCCTAAGTTTTCCTCACGGTGTTATCTGGTTCTTTGTTGGAGTTCTTTGGATTTTATCGCTCCTTCTTGAGTTTTGTTTCTTTCGCAGTAGTTTTATGAGGCTTTTCATTCGTGTAGATAACATTGAGTGTAAGGAAGAGTTATGCCTCAAGAGGAACCAGAAGGTCTACGTATGAAGAAAAGCTCGTAGATTGGGCGCGAAGCCAGTGATTAAAGATTGAGATCTTGAAGAAGAAGCCTTCAACCTCAAGCTTGAAGATTAAAGAGTTTGCAGGCAAGCTCTAACCTCATATTAGAACCTATAATTTGCTAATGCTCCTATAGTGCCTATTTATTCTGCTATGTATGATATTTTGGATTGAAACATTGTGTTAGTCATAATCCTACTTGCTCTTAGGTATTTATATTTATGTCAGTAACTTGCTGTATAGATATGAATACCTTTCTTGAAAACCATTGACGACGTGTCCTTGATAGCCATATAGATTTCGTTCTTAGATAGTTTTACAGAATGGATATTACTTTGTTACTAGATTTGTTTAGGACCTTATTTACGGTGCTCCGCACCGCCGCATCGTATACCATTAATTTGCAAAATAAATTAAAAGAGTTTGGTGGTGTGAGTATAAATAAAAAAGGCGGGATCAGAACAACTGGTGTTAGGTGAAGAGGGGATGTTTCTGGTCGTGGGGTGCGGCTCACCTGAGGTGATGGTGATAGGTGTGTAGGCTTCACTGTGGTCCACCTACCGTGGACGAGACTGCCACCCCTGCCATATAAAGATCGGTTCGTTAGCGCTCGACATAGTAATTTTTATACAACTATAAAACCTGTACATTTTGAACATGACCTATTCTCTCTACGTATTCTTTTCACATTAAACCACTAAAGGGTCAGTAGTGAAGACACACAAAAAAACAGGAGAAGAGTGATGGTGATAGGTGTTAGCCGCTAAAAGTCCTGTCTCTGGTTAGTTTTTCTTTTCGAAGTACACTTTTGATATATATTCTGTTGTGTTGTGCGTATCAGCTACTGATCTAGAGACTAATACGTGTATCACAGTGTATTTCGGAAACGAGGCGCCGACAAAGGAGGTGGTGCCGTCCAATTCGTCTAGAACGGCTCGGTGGTGGTGGCGGTTTGTGGAAGCTATTGTTTGAGAGAAGCGAGGGCGGAGACAGAGCTTGATTATATAGGGAGGCGTCACGTAACCGATTCGGAACGGGAGCGAGATTTGTGGAGGAGATCGCAGCAAAATCAGAGTCGGTTGGTTCCGAATCTATTGGCCCAAATCTCGTTCGACCGCCTGACCCGCGCTACCAGCACAACGTACGTCCCCCTTCCGGATATATAGGAGTCAACGTTAACAGGTCCTAGTCCCGTTACATGGCAGCCTAATTACTTCTTGCGGCCGATGCTCCCGGCACCACGCGATGATGTTGGCTGAGGTCACCGAGCTCGCCGCGGCGTTCTTGAGGCTCACGAAAGCGCACGGTGCCTCGCCCCGCAACTCGTACGCGGTGTCCTTGAGGCTCATGAAAGCGCACGGCGCCTGGCCCCGCAACTCGTCTGTCCGTGCAACCACCGCTGCTTTGTTCACCGCCGGATGCCCATAGAGCACGGACTCGATCTCCATGCTGCTGATGTTCTGGTGCAGACGATCACGTCCTTGGACCAGTCACGGATCTCCAAGTATCCACCCGGATGCATCACGCCGACATCTCTAGTGTAGAACCACCCGTCATCGCGTCGTATGGCCGCGTTGGTCACCTCGTCGTCGTTGAGGTTGCCGAGCGTGACGCTCCCGCCACGAAGCACGATCTCCCCCATAGTGGAGCTGTCACAGGGCACGCTGCGGCCTGTTTCCAAGTCGATGACATCCACCTCGGCCATGCTCGGAGTGCGCACGCCCTGTCGCGCTTTGACACGTACGCACTCTGAGTCGGGGAGCTCGTTCCACTCAGCCTTCCAGGTGCAAGAGACCACCAGCCCCGCAGTCTCTATCAGCCCGTACCTGTGACTGACCTCGAAGCCGAGAGCTTCTGTGCACTGTAGGACAGCCGCCGGCGGTGGCGCACCGGCCGTGAGGACGCGCACCTTTCGGAGTAGTGGCCGCCGCACGCCCTCGGAGGCGTTCGCCAGCATGTTGAGCACGACAGGCAGGCAGCAGAGGTGGGTGACCCCGTGGCGAGCGATGGCGGCGTACATCGTGGCGGCGGTGATGCGGACCATGCCCACGTTGGTGCCTCCCACCACGGTTATCCCCCACGGGAAGCACCAGCCGTTGGCGTGGAACATGGACAGCGCCCACAGGTAGACCGGCTGACGCGGCACGGTCCACTCCACGAGCCAATCATTTGGGAGTAAGTAGATCCCGCGGTGGCCATGCACGACACCCTTGGGCGTCGACGTCGTGCCGGACATGTAGTTGAGCACGATCGGGTCCCACTCGCTGATCGGCCGCACCCACTCGAACTCCAGGTCTCCCTTCTCAAGGAGCCCCTCGTACGTCAAGGTCTCGGCAGGGAACTCCTCGTGGAGATCCTCGACGGATATGACTCGCGGAGCAGGGTGCCCAGCTGGGAGTAGCCGGCGCGCCGCGCGCGTCGTGGATTAACAGCAACGACCCCGGGTCGACGAAGACAAGCTTGGAGCCGGAGTGCTTCAGCAGGATGGCGACCGTGCGAGCGTCGAGGCGGGTGTTCATGTTGTTGAGCACGGCGCCGCTCATAGGCACGCCAAAGTGCATCTCGTACATAGCCGGCACGTTGGGCAAGAGCGCGGACACCTTATTGTTCAAATTGATCGATTGCGAGATCAGTTAGCGCGAACACGCGCGGAAATGACAGCAAAATTCGCGGAATTAACAGATGGCTTACGATGTCGCCGTGGGAGATACCGAGTGAGACGAGAGCCGAGGTGAGGCCGAGGCAACGACGGAACGTCTGGGACCAGGTGAAGACGGTGCTGTCGTAGACAACGGAGGGGCAGTCGCCGAAGACAGTGGCTGCGCGCTCCTGGAAGCCCAGCGGCGTGAGCGGGCACGAGTTCGCCGGGTTCGCGCCGAGGGCCGCACCCGTGCCATTGACTTTCGGCTTGGCTTCTTCGAGTGGTGACGAGCTCACCAGACTAGCTCCAGTAGGTTGGTTACCGAGCCTGGCTGGCTGTGATCACCTTCTTCCTCTTTACCTGCTTATCATGAGAGGACACGCCCCCCAGTGCTTCCTTTGTTCAGGTTTAACTTGAAACTAAAAAAATAAAAGAAAAGAAAAAAATCATCCGAGCTACTAGGATTGAAAATCTGAACTTTATGGCAAAGAAAATTGCGACTTTCATAAGAAAATATTTTTTTCAGGAAACCTTCAGAAAACATCAATCCAACTACTAAACTCACCTTAATCCTGAACGAGAAACGACATGAGACCAGGAACTTTGCATGGCGTACCGTAACTACCGTTGCGTCGCACGAGGGAACTTCAGCTAACCAATCAGTTTCGATGGCCGGGGTGACACTTTTCTCTGCATATACGGCGGCGATTTATAGTATGGAGTACACCATACGCTGCAATAGCAGAGAACCCACGCGTTCTGCATCAAACAGGTGACCGAGGATTAAGGATTCTTTAGCTTTTGATTCTGTTAAATGATTTTGTTGTTGAAAATAATGTTTTTTTTATTCTCAAACATAAATTTTTAAAATCAGAATAGAGAATTACCTCACAAAATTAGAAGAAACTAATTTCTCAGCTCCCCACCCTTTAGTTAATTTCACATAATGACTTCAAAGAATCAAACAACAATCACTTCTTCTGAAAGACTATGTTTGGCACGACTCCCCTGAGAGAATCAAGAGCTAGGAGCTCGGCTAAAGGGGCATTAATACTTGTTGACGCTCGGATTGGATCAACATACTGAGAGCACCAGGTCTTGCGGGTTGTAATAGACCAGATCGGCGAAGCTATCAAAACCAGAACTTTCGGTTTAGTAAACCAAAATTTTCAGTTTTTCCTTATCAGTTCAGGAAAGAGATATGTATCACAATTTCGCTGTGAAAAACTGCTAGGTTAACAGGCAAACCAGCAAAAGGGAAAACAACGCACTTTCGTGACAAAGAATGGCTAGTTTATGAGCAAGCTAGCAAAGACCGTCGAATCTCCCGCTCGAGAGAGACCTCATGTGAGCAAGAGCGTTGCCGGACGTGCCCTAGATCTGCTAGCAAGCCCTAAGACGCCATCTCTGGTCGTGAAGACCTATGGATGATAACATATGAAAGTTGGAAAAGAGAGTTAGGATTTGAGAGGTAAAAATCTAAAGGTATGATTGGAGATGTGATTGTTGTCCCTCAATCGGCCGTGGCGCTTTCTTTATATAGAGAGGGTGGACTCATCCCGTAGAGAGCCAAAAACTCCAACAAATCGGCAAGAAATCAAATTTGAAACACATCTCGAAAAAGAAAATCGAAACTTTCGGTTTCCTTGGGGGTGCAAATTAGCAAAATCAGAACTTTCGGTTTACAAAATCGGAACTTTTGGTTTTATAGTTGTTTGCATTTTGAAAACTCTATAACTTTCTCGTTCGAGCTCCAAATTAAGTCATCAACATGTCTATTTTGATCATCTCGGTGAGGGCTACATCTTGAAACCTTCAAACCAGGTATTTGGCTTCATATTCTTATATTTCTAATCACTTCTTTGTTCCTTCTAAGAAAATTATTCCAAATGCCATTTGTAACCTGAAAACATGTCTAAACACCAAATTGTGAAATAATTAGAGTTAGCATTGATGTAGAACAATTTTGCTCCTGGTGAGCGTGCCGAAACTGGGACTTCTGATTTTGGATCCTCTGGCAAATGGCTGGATGCTCCGGTGGTCGAAACCTCGGTTCTAGAGAAGGCTTATCGGATACTACGATGACATGCCGCACACTCCAGTGAAAACTTAGCCATTTTTGCCATAGCGAAGCTGCTGAAACCGAAACTTCTGGTTTTACCTATGTGTCAATTTTGGTTGTCAACATATGACCTCTTGTTTTTGGTAAAGTTTACATACAAAAAAATTATTTAGACCAAAATTAGCGAAGAGTGATAGTTTATTCAAACAAAACATTGGCCATATTACTTTAGAAGATGGTATTCATACCCTTAGCGGAATGGAATTAGATACCTCACCACATTCTTGATAGTCAATATTTTTAGTAACAAGCCACCTTGTAGTGTCTTCATCATGTATAAGTTTTCACGAATCACCCCAAGTCCTTGGATTCAGCAACTAGCTCAACGTCCACTTCAGCCTTATTCTCATTTTTCTGCACAATGTTGGACATAGGACAAAAAATAAAAGAGTGCTATCTTTCTAGTTGTGCTGTTGTAGCAAGAGATAAAATTTAACACAACTCTTCTTTATCGCATTCCTCTTGTGACAAAGACACATCAGCAATACATTGCACAAATTTGTGATGGTAATTGTTCATGCTTGTATCTTTAGATGATAAAAGTTGATTTTCAGCATTACAAGCAAAAAAATACAAGTGCGATGTTGAGAAGTAAGTTTTAGAGATGGACAAAATTTGGATTTTAAAATTGAGACCTTTCATAAACTTACTCATTGTATCTTCTTGACATTCATCTAAACCACCAAACAAGACATAGAACTTAAAGTCATGAAAGTATTCTTTAACAATCATACTATCCTGCTTCAAGTTGTCTAATTTGGCAAGCAAATGATCAGCACAATATGCAGGAATAAAAACATTTTTAAAATAACATTTGAAGTCTTTCCAATATTTTGGAACTTTATTGTGCCTACAAGTATATTTCTATTCAAGCAAAGCACTTTCAGTCAAAATGCTAGAGGCAATGTAAATCTTTTCTTTCTCAGACAAGTCATGTTCATCAAATTCTTTATCTACATTCAGATCCCAATCAATGTATGCATGAAGATCAATATTTTCTAGCAAAAAAAAGTATTCACAAACTGATGACATGCAAAATATCATCATTTACCTCATGTTGAAACATCTGCACATCTTGGTAGAGGTGTAAACCATCAACTCCATTTTTCTTTAGTTTGCCTATCATGGTTAGCAAACAGCAAAATAAATTGACAAGAAGCTAGGTTGTGTACAACTTGGTTTCTCTAGAGCCTACTCAACCAAGTTCTTACATGTTCTTACCAAACCAGTAGGAGTGATTTGCAACCAACAATGTCAACCAGCGAAGATTAGTGGAGCTATTGACAGGGATACAAACTCTGTTTGCTGTAGAAATCTTTGGAGCTAGGACAGTTTCACTTTGTAGCAAGAGTTAACACAATCAATTAAGCAAATGCAATGTTGAATAAGTGCTCAAAATATCTGTATGAGTTGCTGCAATAAAGTTGAAATGTAGCAAATGGTGCGCTAAGAAAAATGTGACTTGATACAAGCAACAGAAAGATTCTTGCACCAAGTATTAAGAGAGACGCTAGTTGACTACGCAAGACAGGGGTACAATAAAGCAACAAGTTTTTACCTTAAGTAGTATGCAACAACTTGTCTCAAACAATGAACAGATTTTGTATTTCAGATTGCAGACGCCAGAGCTCTTTTGTGATTACGAAGCACTCGGGAGGACATTTATTGTAAGGTTGGATCCGTTGGAAAGATAATGTTCTACCCTTCTAGATTAGTGATAAAACATTTCTAACAAAGAACGGATGAAAGAGATATAACTGTTTTCTTGTGCAACAAAATCTGTTACTCGAATCTGTTATTTCCAACAAACTCAGATCTGTTATTGGATTGTGCCCTAATTCTAGATGATTGTTTCTTAATTTTCCTTGATTGTTTCTTGATTCTGTGAGATCATGGTTTCTAGATTTGTTTTTATTTCTTTACCTCTTTTACAAATTGCATCCAGATTTTTTCCAAAGAAAAAGATTGCATTTCAAATATAGAAAGTTGAAAGGTATGATTATGGAAAGTAAAATATGGTTGAAAACAGCAACTCTAACCGATGCAATTCAGCACGAACTAAACAAAGCAAAATATTAAAAAGAAGATGCAATGACCAAAAGGTCTAGAACAACAGGAACGAATCAAGTATTTTTCTTGGCTTTTATATGAACAGAAGGAATATGAATGAAACTACAAATTAGAGAGAATAAATCTCACCGAGCAACCTGAAAGCTGATACCACTTGATAAGGGTTGAGGGGCCCGAACTTTCATTCAGATGATAACTTTTAATTTGGTGGAATCGACCCACACGATCCGACTACAAACGAACAGGTCATTTGCGTCTTAGCAATCGCAGAACAACTCCGAATTGTTATTGACCGTGCTGGACAACAAGATCAACCTGATCACAAAGATCAATTCCTGCAAGCAATCAAAAAACGAAAAATAACAAGATGTGGCAAACCAGAAATCTCTTAAATGTGGGGTTGTCAAAAGCTGTCTAACAGGTGGTCGTTGGACATAACTAAAGATCAAAAAGTTTGCACAAAAGTTAAACTATAACAAAAGCAAACCCCAGTGTTCTTGGTGGAGGTTGTACCTTTAAATAGGATGGGAAACGACCAAGAGGTGCTGGGGTCATCCTCAAACTCTAGGACGCGTCTCTAATGGGCTCAACTTGATACATAGGTCAACAACCCAAGTGGGGTGACGCAACACCTTCTGTATTAAAATGACGATTGAAGCTG
The DNA here is from genome assembly GCA_001602295.1 of Zoysia matrella. Classification (NCBI taxonomy): domain Eukaryota; kingdom Viridiplantae; phylum Streptophyta; class Magnoliopsida; order Poales; family Poaceae; genus Zoysia; species Zoysia matrella. Next base: position 104,843 of record BCLG01000189.1, read on the forward strand.
ACTCCAAATGGTATAAAGGTGGGCCTAGATCCATTCGAAACTAGATTTCGTGAGCTTTCCAGAATGCATTTAAACACCCAAATTAGATTCTATATGAAGCCGTGGCTTCCGTTGCACATTTGTACTGTTCTGCAGTCTAAATCCACCGTGTGTGATTGAAGTTCTCATCAGAAGATATGATGTTCACATTGTGCTCTCCCACTTGAATTAGTGTCGCCTTATGTAAGAATCAAGGACACTGAGAAGGGGGTTGAATCGGTGGACTTATAGGACTAAATTCGTTACAACCTTAAACTATGAGACTTAATCATAAAGAGAAACCCTATGCAATTCTCGTAGGCCAAGACCCCTAACAATGCTAGTGAAAAGTAAAGACAACAAACAAGCACTAGCACGATAGGCACCAAGAGTAATCGCAAAACAACCTAGCACCTCTACTCAAAATAAAGTGTGGCAAGAAAAGAGAGAGAGTAAGAGAATGCTCAGTGATTTTTCTCGAGGTTTAGAAAGGTAGGTGCCTTCCTCTAATTCTCATTGAATCACTCCCATCGAAGTCTTCGTTTCACCCGTCATTCTCGGAATGATGCTCACAAGGGTACGCTTCACTCTCGGAGCGAAGACACCAGCGGCCGGCTATCGCACACAATACTCAAGCGCTAGAGCAAGCCTCCAAGGCTCGGGCGCTCACTCTAAGTTTCTCTTTTGAGCGGGAGAGTCGAAACGGCGTACAAACTTGGCGTCGTCTTTCACAATCTTCTCAAAAGCTCGAGCACGGACTCCAAACTGGTCTAGGTTACCAAGACCAAGAGTAATAGGCAAAGACCACTCCTCTCAAGCCCCACAAGCTCTAAAAGTATATGAATGCTCCCTATCACTCTCTTACTAGTACCAAAGATCTCTAATCTTGTCTTGTGCTCTTTTGGTGGTGTCCCTTGGCCTCTCACAAGTTTTTTCCAGCAATTCAGACCTCAGGGACATGACAAAACATCCTCCTCCACAGTTTAAATAGGCATCAAGCCCAGAAACAACCGTTGAAATGTGATGTCATAAAGTTGTCTGCTTTTTCTAATCACCGAAATTTTCGATGACTGCTCCCACTGAACTGTCCGGTGGCTTGTCTTCTCGCAGACTAGAGAAACTCCCTCTCTGAAATCTATTCCATATGACACTGAACTGTTCAGTGCATATCATCACCGGACTGTCCGGTGACCTTCTCTTTTGGACTTTCTACCTCTTTTGGACTTCAGCTTCTGACTCACCGGAGTGTCTAGTCGCTGCACTATCGGACTATCCGGTGACTGCTCAACCTCGACTCCTTGGAGCACCTCTCTCTGGACTGGCTCCTACAGGGCTTACCGAATTATTCGGTGACCTCATGAGACTGTTCGGTGACTGCATTTTCAACTGAATTTGAGCTTCAGTCTTCGACTTCGCTTCCTCTACCATTTTCATTGCTTTATGAGGTATGTAAAGAGCATTCACACTCTCTAATACTTGTACGACGAAAGACGAATGAAACACTCCCTGTTTCTGAATAAAGAAGCAAAGTTGTTTGAATTCGAAATCACGGAATCCGAGCTCAACCCTTCCCATCAAATTTACGTTTCAAATAAAATGTTTAAATTTCAAAACACAAGTTCAATATTTGAAGAAAATTTATAAAATTTCCCTCGAAATTTTTTTGCAAAGACTTGAATTTAGGAAATTTTTCTGAATTTTTTGTTGAAAGTTAAATGACCCAAATGAAATATTTCTTTTAACAATGATTGCCTGTTTTAAGAATTTTATAGAATAAAATATGTTTCTATTTTGAACTTGGGCCCAAAATAAAAATAGTTCCTTTTGAAGTTTTCTACCACCCTGCAAAATTTCATTTTTATCTGAGCTCAGGAACAGTGGTTTCAAAGCAAACTTGAAATGCTGCGCAGAAAATTACGAAAATCAGGAAATTGAAAAAACCCCATGGGACCCACCTGCCATTGGCACTTTCGCCTTTCTTCCTCCCAGCACCAGGCACCTATCCTCTCCCTCTCTCACGTTGCCACCGAGCCCCTCCCTCGCGGCAAGCATGCAGGGATGCCACGCCGCCCTCTGCTGCCACGTCCGAGTCTGAGTTAAAGACGGTGTCTCCTTCTCTCTTCCTTCCCCTTTCTCCTCTCCCTCAAGAGCTCTTTCTTTCCTTCCCCTTTCGGCCACCATTGCTGCCACTCTGTTGAGCTCGACCAGTGCCGACCGACGCAGCCTTCCAAGAAAATCAAAGCCGCCCAACCGCGCGCAATCGAAACCCCAGCTCCTCCTCTTGCAAAGCCCCAAGTTGCCCCTCCTTTCTCCTCACCGATTGTTCTCCGATTTCATTTTCCCCCCAAAACCCTTGTTCTTCGAGTTGTCGACGTTCATCAGCAAAATCCAGCAGAATCTGCTGAGCATTTTTCCAATCCATCCCAGGGTCAGCTTCCCCTCTCTCGGGCGCACATTCTAGACCTATTAATCGATCGGAAAATCGCAGATATGTTGCAGGATTAAGAGGCTCGACCGCACCGGCTGTCTGGACAGCGTCGTGCCGGCGGTGAACACCACTCTCTGGCTATTTCTAGCGTCAACAATGACCGCGCCAGGTCTTCTCCTCTCCGCGGTTAAGCTTCAGAAACAAGCTGTTTCGCGTTTCATCGACCGAGCCGTTCGCTATCCATCGCCGAACGTCGTTCCCTGCCGCTTGTCGCCGGCGACAATGTTCTGGTGAGGAGTTCACCTAGCCATGGCCACCGTTGGATTTCTTGTGTCGTGGGGTCGTTTCTATGCAGGCTCGCCCGAGAACCCGACTCCGGCGTTGCACCGCCGAACTCCGGCCGCCGCGCCATTGCCGTCCATGGCTGGAGCTTTGAGCCAGCCAGGATCTTTTGTGGCCATGTGGGATCTCTTGTGGAGAACCCTGTGGCCGAGCATGTGGCTGCGTCACCTAGGCTGGAATTTTATTCAAATGCCAATTTATTTATTTATTGTCCAGAAGTTCGGTTTAATCTTGTAAAAATCATAGAAACTTTATTTTATCTCGTAAAAATGTGAAATAAATTTTTTTAGAATTCTCTCAACAAGAAGTATATTCTGAAGCTAACTATTTTTCATTTCATGCATAAAATTAATTTATATAATTCAGAATTTATAATAATTCATTAATACATTATCAATATTCCTTGGCATGATAAAAACTTGAAAAATTTACTTTTCGTTCCTTTAGTCAAACTCTCTGTTTTAGAATAGTTCCATATTTTATTTTCTTCAAAATAATTTTTTTATAAATGATTTATCTTGCTTAAATTGTATTTAATCTATTATAAATCCATTTGACTTCCATAAATCTTGAAATTTTCTACTTTTCTGTTTCTTTAGTTAAATATTATGTTTTAGAAATTTTTTGTATTTAATTTCATCCAAAATTATTTTAAAATAATTTATTGTGTTCACACGGTATTTAATTCATTATAAATCCATTGGAATTCAATAAATTCTGAGAATTTCTTAAAAATTATTTTATGACCTTTATTTTTATTAACAACTTAAGTTATGTTTTATGTTTTCAAAAACTATTTTAAAGAAGTTCTGCAACTAAATTTGTATCTTTTGAAAATAAAAAAAGTTGTCATCGTATGTGATTTTTATTTAAGTTAAACACCATTATAATTCATTTCTTTGCATATCATTGATGTTAGGAACCAACCCATCTGAAGAGGAGCGTGGAGTTGTTCCATTGGCAAAGGAAGCTAACTGTGAGCAAGCCTCGGTGCATTATTCTGTTTTTAAATTATTTACTTTTATTACCTTATATGGTTAGTTTGTGATGTGCATTAAGTGATAGGAGTTGATTGAAACCTTAGTTGCATTAAAGAATCTTACCTTTGGTTAGTATTTTGGTACAGGTAACTCGATGTAGAGCTAAGCTAATAATTCTTTTAACGGTAAAAGTCGAATGAATAAGTCTTCACTCGCGAGCTATAGGACTGGTACGGGATGGATTATCTTGTCATATAGAATAAATTGGAGACCGGGCAGAGAAGTAGGTGATAACACGGCATATGTCCATTGCGGAGGCATGGCCAATATGTTGTAGCTCTGTCTGTGTCGATTAAGGACCGTTCGTTGTTAGTTCTATTGAGCAAGTTTAAATAGTACTGATTACATACTGGCTCTATGGGTTCGAAGAAAACTGATGTAGCCCAATGTGCGTAGTGACTAGATGTAACTGAACCTCTCTTCTAGAGATGATAAAAGGGAGAGCTTTGGGGCTAACCATAGATAGACCCGATGTGGTTATCGCATGGAGGACCACTGCTCGAGAGAGGTGAGCATCGGACTAGCACTATATATCATTGACGTGAAAGGTTGCCATGTACAGTTTCCAAAAAGCGCGTACATGTCGTGTAATCAGGTTTCTCCAGCTGGATGTAAATCGATTCGAATCGTTGCCCCTCACAGTAACGAGTACCACTTGTCTCTTTGAGTCACATCATAGTAAAGAGTTAATCAATATGGAATATGATTATGTTTAATCTCTCAGAAACTTTTTGGCATTTTGTATGATATAGTTTTAGAGAAAATTAAATTTATAATTTTATAACTTAATATGCCGTTAAAACATGAAAGTAAGGATTCACTCATAGTGCTATCTTTGCAAATAGTCAATCCTAATGAGTCAGCCTTCTCATCGCTAGGAGTCGGCTGTAGATAGCCATTTTGTCGGATAAGTCTTGCTGAGCGTTAGTTGCTCAGGGCATTGTGGTTGTTGTTTTTTTTTCAGGTGCTTTCTCTTTTCCTTCTCAGTTTCAGTCAGAAGGAGCAACCTCTGAGGGTAGCTTCTGAGGGTAGCTTCGTTTATTGGGAGCCTTGTTCGTCGCATTGAGTGTGTTGTCGCTAGTAGTTACATCGTATGGGCTCGATGTATCCTTTTGCTTAGTATCAGTATGTCTTTACGTAATAGGTTTGTAGCTTCCGCACTTTAAAAACTTGTGGTTTGTAAACTTAAATAACCAGTTTGTAATATATTTTATCGTCTTTAAGCTGTACTGTGGTCCTCGCTTCGTCGAGTGACATCTGATATGATCATGAAGTCGATGGTTCGTATCTCTCGCTGTACGGGCTGTTACAACTAGTATCAGAGCAATATCGAAAGCTGTACGGCTTTAAAGCTATTTTTAAAACTCTAACTACGGTGTCAGACCTTAGTTCAAGCCCAGATAAAGACTATTCTTAGTGTTAGCTTTTACAGGTGGCTGATGTGATGTACTAACTATAGATCGATATTTTTATGCACTCTCTAGTCCTTAGTCTTGGTCCTCCAACACTCGAAAACTCCTCTTCTTAGAATTGTTATTTGTCATCCATCGAGAAAACCTACTATATTATAGAGATTAGTAAGATGAAACCTACAATCACAACTGTTACCTATGATGTTTATTCAATCACCAAAACTAATTCATACCTTTTAAAATATCATAAAGCTTACATCTTCGACTAAGTTTAGATTACAAAATCGCCACTCCGCCATGCCCTTCTGAAATAATAAAAGATAAAAGTCACGGGGATATGTATATGATCTCATCAACTCTCTCCAATGCTTGCATACTCATCTGTTGAATTAATTGCTACACCATTCGTTAACATACGAAAAGTTGTTGTTACCTTCTGCAAAAAGCTTAGCTGTATTTTTTTTTTGCACAAAATAATTGTCATGATTTTCTACCACCTGCATTATGCGTAACAAAAGATGGCGACTCATTCAAAACAGGCATGAGAAGAGAATTGTAACATTAATCATATGAAATAAAAAAATTTAATCAAATAATGAATTAATAAAATACAAATCTACGTCCGAAGAATTCTGACCCATATGTTGAATCATCAGCGAAATAATCATCATACAATTTTCATTGTCCTTGTCTCTTACGAGGAACTACTGAACGACGCTGGCTCATCTTCGTGGCCGTCTGCCTGGACCACACGTGAGATGAAGTACACCGTCCGTGTGCCCGCAGCGCGAGGCTGGCGGCAACACATGAACCTGGTCACGGACAGCAATGTGCAGCCGACTGCAGAACGAATGCAACGCACGAACCTGGTCTCGATTTGGTTTCACGGAAGAAATCGATGCAAAGCACGGAAGACCTCTGGGACGAAGCTGCGCCCCAGAATGCTGGAGGATTTCTAGTGTAAAATGAATGTTCCAGCCCAATTCAAATAATTGTTGGGCTAAGAGAGCTATTGGTGGAGGGAACAAAAATAACCCCCTGGGCTAAGGGAACTTTTTGGGCTGCCCTGAAAAGATAATTTTAGTGGTAATTTTTTTGAGATTTTTTGGAGATGCTCTTTAGTCCTTACCTGATTAGGGAAGAGTTTAGATGGTGGAAATCGTCATCAGAACTCGTAAGATTGAGCACTTGCACCTAGGCCTCGTAACAGCCGAAAAAATGAACTACTTGATGTGGAGAGGGTGAATTCCAATAGGTCTAAATTTTATTTATTTTTAAACTAATATATAATAAGGGTTTGTTTAATTTGTGAAAGCTCCGTGAGTTGGCCATTTTACTATCCCACGAATAAATAGCCTTTTAGTTGTGGTTTTCAGCAAAAACTAAGAAGAGATATCGATCTCTGGCCATATAGGAAATTAAGCCATTTTACGGTTTACAAAAAGTAAAACCATATGACCTCACATAACAAACTTCGCTGATTCATATCAAAGAACCTTACATACTTTATATTGTGATATAAACTGGAAGTCTAGAACATGGCACCATGACATAAATTGGCCGGTCTAGGGCACAATATAGAAAATAACAACAGCTTATTTTTGGTCATTGTGTGCTTGTTTTCAAAAACCCGCGCTCAATTTGAGTCTTTATAGGGCAGCTCCAAGAGTGACCCAAACTAAATAGCTAAATACTAATTTAAATATTAAAAGAAAAAAGTACATCCAACAACTACCTATATAAGGAACTTAAATGTAGCTATACCCAGTACAACCAAATTGGATACCCAGATTTAGCTATGTTTAGATCGAACCTATCCAGCGAAATTTTTTCCAGCACGCCTATTTTCCTGCTGCAAGCACGGATCTCCCGCTCACCGGTCGCTACTGTCTATGACGAACGTCGACGAAACCATTGACCTGTCATTCATCCTTAGGCGATGATGAATGCAGATGAAATCACCGATAGGGGTAAAAATGATACAGAATAATCTCATTCTGTTCCGGTCCGAATCTCATTTTTGTTCCGATCATTTCCAAAATGTTTGAAATTTGTTCGGAATCGGAACGAGAATGATCAGAGGCTATTGGGAATCAGAATCGGAAATGATTTGAGAAATATTTTGATCATATTTTCGGTTATCATATTTTATTCAGAATATTATTGCATTTTCCCCTAATTTCAACAAATCAAAATAACCCAAATAACGATCCACCTTAACACAGGCCGAAAGCCCAGCAATCCCACGACCCGCCTCGGCCCAAGTGCCAGTCGCCCCTGGTTTCCCGCCGCTGGCCAGGAGGCCAGGCTGGCTCCAGCCGCCCCCGCTGGTCACCTGCTGCCCATATAGCTCGCTAGGTGCCAGGGCAGCCAGCCTCCTAGCGGCTTGGCTAGGCTGCTCGTGCATGACGCGGAAAAGAAAAAGGGTTACAGTGGTATATTTAGATGATTGTGGACTTATATTTAAGTAATTTATTTCGTCAAAATAAATATGATGGTGAATAATATATTATCCTAGTTAATATATGTATTTCCGATTTAAATTATTATTTTTTATCGTTACTGATATATTTTCCATTTCATATTATAAGATTTCTAATTTCGAATATTCTGATTCTGACTTTTTCGATTTCATTTACGCTCAGATAAAAGAATATGAAAACAAAAACGATTTAGAAGTCTCCGACCTCTAGAATTACCAGAAACTCACTGTAGCGTTCGGCACAGGGTCAGAGGGTTTGGCCGACCCCTCTCTGAAATTGGCAGAAAATCACCGAAGCCTCCGACATTCGACCAGAGTGTTCGGAACCGAAGTTTCCAGTCGCCGGCCAGAAGGTCCAAGAGACCCCTCTCTGAAATTGCTGGAAAATCACCGGAGCCAACAGCATCTGATCAGAGTGTCTGGCATCGTAGTCTTCAGTCTACAGCCAGAGGGTCCGACAGACCCCTCTCTACAATCGGCCTAGTGATGATCAGAGCCTCCGGCACCTGACCAGAGTGTTTGACGTTGGAGTCTTCGACACTTGTCCGGAGTGTCCGAGAATCTTATTATTTTTGAATTTTTACAAGAAATCAAAGCTAATTTGTTTTCTAATTTATGAGATTCGTGGTTGCACGGGGCATAAATAGGTCAAAGGACGATTGAGGGGTAATCCCAATCGAACTTATCTTTGCCTTTACATTTTTCTCTCTCCAAACCCTAATTCCTTTAATCGATCCCCATTTGTTGTTCTTCTTTTATTCTGACGATGTTTGATGATGATTTGGCTGGCCTGATCGAGCTCGGATCAACTCTAAAAACATCCTTCTCCAACAGGGTCCCTCCCGAGGTGTGTTTTCTATGTGCCGTCCCAATTCGACATCAATGCAATGTCGACGTTCCCGCACACAGACGTGCGAGTGATGCATTGGCTCAGGATCCGTTTCGACGTCAACACACTTTTTGACTACTTCACTGGGGACGAGAGATTCTGGTTGCACAAACTGAATTGTCGTTCTCATACCGTGACCTCTGAGATCTCACCGATGAACATTGTCATGCCGTCTTCAGAGGAGTTGTCCAAAGAGGCTGGCAAAGCGTTTCTAGAGCGCTTGAAGGCCTCCGAGGAGACGCGCAAGCCTTGGGAAGATCGGGAGTTTCAAGAGTACTCGGTGTGCTTCAAGAAGGATCGTCAAGAGGCGTCTCTCAAGTGAAAGAAGCTGTTCTTCCGACCATTGTCGATGACGAGGATATAGATGCTGCCAAAATACGAACACCTTCGCACCCCTTGTTACTTTTGAAGACCTTTTTTATTAATTTGCCGACATGAAAAAGGTCTTAGTTGGTGATATGCAACACACGATTCAAGAAAACTTGTCTAAGTCGCTTAAGAATGTTAGTGTTGCATCATTTTCTACTCATGTTGCGCATGTAGGACCTTCTACTAGCTCATCGGCACCTAACACGTCTAGTGTAGAACAACCTTTGTATGGCATATCGTTGAACTCGTTTAGTGGGCAAACTAATTTTCAATCTCATGTACAAACTAATGCTTTGAGTATGCCTCCCGCTACCGTAGAGCCAATCACTAGCATCCCATATTCGGCTATGTGTCGATTAAATGAATTGACCAATTTTGTTCCTCTTTACCATATCGTTGCGTATAGCACACCGTCTATCCCACCTAGTGGTATGGGTATTCCTCATGGCCTCATACTTAATGAACAACTTAGCTCTATGAGAATGAACATACACCCCTCGCCTCTGAGCACATCCACTAGACCACACATCGCCAATATAGAGGAGTACATGGCTCGCATTAAGGAGGATTTGAGCAAACAATTTCGTGAAACACTAGGGGTAGACATTAAAGGAAGAGGCCGAATTTATCAAATACCATACCTCACGTATTTTGATTAGGTCTCATATCCTAGTGGGTGGCGTGTTCTCGACTTCATCAAATTTAATGGCGAAGATAGTAAGACCACTTGAGAGCACATTAGTCAATACATCGCTCAACTAGGAGGGGCAAGTTCTAGTGATGCTTTAAAGGTGCGATTGTTTTCTTTATCACTAACTGGAACCGCTTTCTCATGGTTTACATCATTGTCCTCAGGTTCTATTTATACGTGGGAGTCTTTAGAGCGTAGATTTTATGATCATTTTTATTCCGAGGATAACAAGCTGAAATTATCACATTTGACATCGGTTAGGCAAAGAAAAAAAATCCGTTGTTGATTATCTTCGATAGTTTAGAGATGTTAAGAACCGATGTTTTAATTTAACAATTTCTGAAATAGATTTGGCTGACTTAGCTTTTAGTGGTTTGCAGTCACATCTCAAGGAAAAGTTCGAGGGACACGATTTCCTTACACTCGCTCACTTCCAGCAAAAAGCTTCGGCTTAAAAAAGCCGAAGCAAAGAGATAAAACATGATTACAAGACCCGCCACAGCGTGTATGTCGTGGAGTATGATTCAGATAGCTCCAATGATGATTCTAATGACATTTTAGCTGCCGAGTTTGTTTGACCATCTAAGGCCAAATCGTTCATTTGTGATTTGCTCAAACCGGTTCATAAGAATCGAAAAGACAATATGAAATACATCTTTGATGTAGCTAAGTGCAAAAAAATATTTGATAAATTTCACAAAGGTGGATACATTAAGATTGCATATACTTTACCTCTGACAGCTGAGATTAAACGTAAGGCGTATTGTTAATGGCACAATTCTTATTCTCATGTCACTAACGATTGCAATATTTTTCGTTGACAGGTTTAATCGGCCCTCAATGAGGGGTAATTGAGTCTTAAATAATACAGATCGACAAGCACCTTTTCTCCATCAACACTCTAAGCTCAACCCTAAGGTGTTGATTCAGCCTCATCAAGCCGATACAACCCAAGAGAAGAATGTGATCATAGGAGAGGAAAGGTCTGCTGCTTTGGGTGACAATGGCGCCTCTAAGAAGGTGGTGCTCAAAAAGTCTTTTGATGGTCAAGAGTCTATCAAAATCACCATCCAAGGCTCAAGACTCAGGGGGGCAAGGTTCACAGCCCAAAATGATAAAGCCAAAAAATCCTGAGTGGGGCAAGTGAAAGGTAAACATAGACAAGGCTGTGGATGGGAAGATGGTGCCAAAAAAAGTACCTTCGACCGTCTCATAGCCAAGTACAAAAATCAAAAGACCAATTTGAACAATAGGTCTGTGAAGCGATTAAGATCACCACCGAGAGGAGGCAGCCTGCCTAGGAAGGAGATGAGGCAAGCGACGTTTATTCGTGGACCTCCTCCTCCTCCTCCCCACAGGTTTGGGATGCCATCACCATGGTTGTGGCACCCGTCCATAGAGCCATGGATGCCCATGCCACCGATGCCCCTTTCACTAATGCCATACCCACCATATCATCTAAGATGAAACGTGCAGACATGAGATGTCTTCAAGAGGCTCCCCAGCCTTATTCTTGACCGGTTGGAGCCTCAACCAGTCAATACGAGAACAGAGGGCTCCACCACCACTCCTAGGCAAAAGTGACGCGCTAAGCAAAATAATAAACATGCCCCTTCAACTTTTGTCCATCAAAGAACGAATCTGGAGGTGTCATTAAAATCGGTATAACCGATGTTAAAATCAAAGAAGTTTTCAAGGGACCGATCACGTTAGATGATCCGATCGAAAAGGCTTCTCATGATCATGAGGCTTGCAGCAACAAAAGCTCTCTTAAGTATATGCAACCGAGGTGGTGTCCACACCTTTGACCCACACTCAAAAGAGGAAGCTTCAAAGGCTGCGCCTCTGAGAAATCTGTGAGAAGGAGGCGGAGAAGAAGAGGAACGAAGTCTTCAGCGTCCCTCAAAAAAACAGTGGAGAGCTAAGGAGCACAAGGTTCCCACTCCACCGGTGATGGAAGATAAGGTGGCCACTCCGAAGGCACCGAGTCTCGTCGACGTCGTGTTGGGGGAGAGCCCTGCAGTGCCCTCGCCCAAAGGAGACGTCGACATGTCCGAGTTTGACGACGACCTCTTAGACTACGAGCCTACACTGCCTCGAAAAGATATAAAAATCAACACTATTTGCTTGTCTCTTTCTGATTATTCTCTTGTAAAAGAAGAAGAGGTTATGACACAATTTAATTTTGGGTTGAAAAATGCTATTTTCAAAAAGCCTGAGGAATCGGAGAATCATTTAAAACCTCTTTATATAAAAGATCATATTAATGGCACACCGATTTTTCGCATGTTTATAGATGGCGGTGTTATTGTTAATCTAATAACATATTCTTTGTTTAAAAAGCTAGGTAAAATCAATGACGAGCTCATCCGAGCCAACATGACTTTGAACGGTGTGTGTGGAGGAGACTCTATCGAGGTTAAATGGGTCGCTTCTATGAAGCTCACCGTTAGAAGCAAGACCATAGCTATCGCTTTTTTTTGTCATCGATGTGCATAGTAGTTATAGCTTAATATTAAAACGTGATTGAATTCACACTAATAGATGTGTTTCTTTTATATTGCATCAATTTTTAATACAATAGATTGATAATGATGTAAAAGTTGTTCATGCAAATTAAGATGTCAATAAAGCTCGAAGATCACGAGTTACTCGAACTCGGCTCGTCAAAAGATCGGTTCGAGTTCGATTCGGCTTGTAATCGAGCCGAACTCAATCCTGCATCAGAGCTCGCGAACTTTGCCAAGCCGAATTCAAACCGTTTGCTGAAGCTCAGGTAAATCAAATGAAGGCTGGAGCTTTCACCGAACTTTAGCGCGGGATCCAATCTTGAAAAGGAGCGGAGAAGTCTGGAGCGTTGGGCACTGTAAATGCACTTTCCAAGTTCCAAAGCACAACAGTCCACTGGCAGCACTTTTCAACAACCAATGCGTAGCAGTTCACCGGCAGCCGGCAGCAAGTAAATGAGCACGGTCATATTACTGACTCCTCGTTCCAGAATTCTTCATCTCTTCTTTATCTGTCACAGAAGTTCATTGCTGCTCCGTCGAAAGCCTGTCCCCACCTCTGCGGCGCTGCGCAGATTCGAGGCCCTCCGACGGCCACGCCCGCCGTCCTCCGCCACGGTTGAAGCTTGCCGTCTCCTTGTTTAAGTTCTTTTGCCTGCTTCCTGAAGCTCCACCATCCTGCTTTGTTGCAGGAACTCAAGTTCATCCGCTCAAGCTTTGGCGATCTCACTCGAGCCGAACTCGAGCTTTGGCGAGCTTCGAACGAACCGAGTTCGATCTTGCCTTGAGGATCGAAGAAATCCCAAGCTTGGCTCGAGCAGATTCCGAGCTCGAGCTTGAGACGGCTATGCTCGCTTGAGATCGGCTCGTTGACAGGTCTAATGTACATGCATCGGATTGTGTTGGTACAGTCGAATTATCTTTTTTGTCATATGATACTATGATACTGTAAGTGCTTGATCGAGTTGGATTTGACAGATTATAATCTTTTTTAAAGTGTAACTAAAGATAGTTTTGTGTTTGTCAATGTAAAGTCGATGGAGAATCGGCTCAACGTGATTCAATGAAGTCAAATTTAGATTGGTTGCGCAAAAAGATAGAGCATTATCGGTCTAACACGAACGATATGTGTAAAACTATAAAAAAATGGAAGACATAGATAAGTTAGGACAAAAATTTACGTCGGCCGATCCTCTTGAGGAGGTAAATCTTAGTAGCAATGACAATTCAAGACCGACTTTTATAAACAAAAATCTGAAAGTCGATTAAAAAAAAAGTTAATCGGGTTGTTGAAAAAAAATGTAAACTGTTTTGCATGGTTTTATAATAAAATGTCCGAGGTTGAGTCACGAGCTAGTTGAGCATCCTCTTTTAATAAAATTTGGTTTTACGTCTTTTAAGCAACCGATGAGAAGATTTAACCTGAACATACACAATCAGATTAAAGAAGAAATTAATTAATTACTTGATGCAAAATTTATAAAGCTTTGCAAGTATACAAAGTGGATATCTAACACTGTGCCGGTGAAAAAGAAGAACATTGGTAAGATAAAAATTTGCATTGATTTTTGAAATTTAAATAGAGCCACTTCTAAAGATGAGTATCCTATACCCATAGCCAATATATTGATTAATAATGCTTTCGGTCCTGAGTCATTAGTTTTTGTGATGGTAATGCAGGTTATAACCAAATCTTCATAGCTGAAAATAATATGTCTAAAATTGCTTTCAGATGCTTGAGTTTTGTAGGATCATTTGAGTAGGTTGTCGTGACTTTTGAGGTAAAGAATATAGGTGTCACATACAAAAAACTATAAATTCTATCTTTTATGATTTGTTTTGTGTCATCATGGAGGTTTATATAGATGATGTGAAGATCAAATCGGCTACTTTAGATCCTCACTTGGCCGATTTGCAACTCGGTTTTAGACCGAATGCGCCGTTTCAGTTTGAAAATGAATCCACTCATGTGCTTTTGGTGCATCAGCCGAGAGGTTCTGAGGCTTAATAATTCATAAAAAAGGACATAGAGGTAGATCTTAAGAAAGTAGAAGCAATTAGGAGCGTACGAGCGCCCACAAACAAAAAAGAGTTGCAAAGCTTTTTAGGAAAAATCAACTACTTGAGGAGGTTCATATCAAGAAAAAGCAATGCCTTTACCTCTATTCTTCGGTTAAAGAATGAAACCGAATTCACTTCGGGAGCAAAACAGCAAAAAGCTTTTGATAAAATTAAAAAGTACTTGTCTTCGCCACCGGATCTTAGGGCGCCCAAGGATGGAGTTCCTTTTCATCTTTACATAGTAGCAGAAGATGATATGATTGATGCTGTCTTGACACAAGAAGCCGAAGCAAAGAGTATGTGATCACATATGTGAGCCAGCGGTTGGTTGACGCGAAAATAAGGTACACTCTCATCGAAAAACTATGCTTTTTCTTATATTATGTTTGTACCAAGTTGAGACACTATTTGTTATCTAGTGCTTGTGTGGTTGCTTGTCAAACTGATATTATTAGACATATGCTACATAGATTAATTTCTAGTGGTAGGCTTGATAAATGGGCGTATACATTGATTGAGTATGATTTGGCTTACAAACCATTGAAATCAACGAAAGGTCAAATTGTTGCTAATTTTATTGTTTAACATCATATTGATTTAGAGCACGATTTAGACATTGGTTATGTGACATTTACTCTTTGAAAGTTGTATTTTGATGGATTAGTTTGCAAAGAGGGTCAAGGTATTAGTGCAGTACTAATTTCTCCTTATGATACACACTTTAAACTCTCAAACCGATTAGAGTATGATTGCACCAATAATCAGGCCTAATATAAAAGCATTGTTGTTCGGCTTGGAGATGTTGAAATCTATGAGGGTAAAACATGTAAAGGCTTTCGACGATTCATTGTTAGTGGTGCAACTTGTTGCTTGAAATTTTCAATGCTTAGGTGGATCATTGAACGCCATTTTAGACAAATGCCTAGATGTTATCGAAGAGATGTATGAGTTTCATATACATCATGTTACTAGGCTAGAAAACAGTAAAGCAACTGATTTGGCACAACAAGCATTGGGTTATAATGTTAGCAAAGGTAAATTTTCAGTCATTAAGAAACCGATGCTTGAGATGCTAGAACAAGACAATTCGGATACTAACGCGTCGTAGTATGACAATGTCAAATCACTTGATTGAAGATCTCCCATAATATCATACATTCGTAGTCTAATCCAAAGTGTAGATAGGAAGGTTCGGCATGTAGCTTTCAAATATATTTTGATCGATGATAACTTATACCGTCGAACAGGAGACGATTTGCTCTTGAAATATTTAAGTGATGAAGAAGCCAAAGTGGCTATGGGAGAAGTACATGAGAGAATTTATGGTACACATCAATTAGCTCAAAAAATAAAATGGTTATTAAGAAGGATCGAATTCTATTGGCCAACTATGATTGACGATTGTTATCGCTACTACAAAGGATGTGAAGAGTGCCAACAGTTTGGCAATATCCAATTGGTACCCGCTACCATGATAAACCCCATCATAAAGTCATGGTCATTTCGAGGATGAGAATTGAATTTTATAAGGCAAATACATCTCCCCATCTTTGAAGAGACACCACTTCATGCTAGTAGCGACGGATTACTTCACCAAGTGGACTGAAGCAGTTGCTCTCAAGAACATGACTCACAAGGAGATAATAGAATTCCTTACCGAGCATATCATTTATAGATTCGACATCTCGCAAATTTTGACTACGGACCAAGGTACTTCCTTTACATCCGGTCATATTCAAGAGTTTGCCAAATCTTATGGGATTAGACTACTCAATTTATCTCCATATTATGCTCAGGTCAATGGTCAGACCGAGTCTAATAATAAAACACTGATCAAGCTAATTAAGAAATTAAGAAAAAGATAAAAGATTATCCTAAAAGAGGGCATGAGATCTTGTTGGAGGCATTATGGGCTCATCGTATATCTAGACATAGAGCCACTAAAGTAACCTCTTATGAACTCGTCTATGGACAAGAGGCCATTTTACCTGTCGAAGTGAATCTAGGGGCCTTGAGATTAGCTAAGCAAAATGATTTATCTATTAGCGAGTATCACACCTTAATGTTGGACCATATTGATGGGATCACCGATATTGAGTCTTTAAAGGCAATTGAAAAGGATATGGCGAGAGTTGCAAGGGATTACAACAAGAAGCTAAGAGTCAAAAATTTTCCAGTAGGTGAATTGATTTAAAAAACTATTCTATCCGTAGATTCAAAGAACAACAAGTTTAGAAAATGGTCTTTTAGTTGGGAAGAACTATATAGAATAGTAAAAGTCATTGTCGAGAATGCATACATGGTGAAAAATATGCGGGAAGAGTCATTGCCTAAGACCCTTAACGGCTAATACTTGAAAAGTACCATCCAAGTGTGTGGCAAGAAGCTTAAAAAAAAGGTTGATATCAAGAGCATCGTTGCCAAGAATGATGATATGACCGATGAGTGAAAAGAGAACTATCGCCCTTAGTAATTTTTTAGTGTTCAAAATATTTTGTGGTACGCTAGGTTTACCAAAAAATAGGTAGCATATGTTGACACTCAAAATTTTTAAATACCGAACTATCTGGCCTCAGGCCGGAGTCTCCGACCAACCCCTTTCTAGAATTGCCAGAAAATCACTAGAGCGTCCGGCACACGGACGGAGGGTCTGGCCAACCCCTCTCTGAAATTGCTAGAAAATCACCGGAACCTCTGGCACCCGACCGTAGTGTCTGGAACCGGAGTTTCCGATCGCCGGCTGGATGGTCCGAGAGACCCCTCTCTGAAATTGCCGGAGCCTCCGACACCCAACCAGAGTGTCCGATATCGGAGTCTCCGATCCCTGGCTAGAGGGTCCGAGAGACCCCTCTCTTGAGCCGACCTAGAGCCGACCGGAACCTCTAGCACTTGACCAGAGTGTCCGATAATCGTGTTATTTTGGATGTTTTACAAGAAATCAAAGCTAAATTGTTTCTTAATATATGAAATTCATGGTTGCACGGGGCAAAACCACTCCACCTCTATAAAAAGAGGTCTAAGGCCGATTGAGGGTTTATCCCAATTAAACTTATCATTTGCTTTTAGATTTTTATCTCTTCAAACCCTAATCCCCTCTCTCGATTCTCATTTGCTATTCTTTCTTTGTTTCGACGACGTTTGAAGGTGATCCGGTTGATCTGATCGAGCTTGAATCAAGCATAAGAAGATTCGCCTCCGACAGAGTCCCTCTGGAGGTGGGTTTTTTGGTACTAACGTTTTTGCACACAGACGTGTGAGTGTTATGTTAGCTCAAGATCCGTTTTAGTGTCTACAATGTTTTTCGTTTCTGACCGTTTTCATCCCTAATCATCGATGTCGAATGCAAAACGACGGACGATGTCTATGCAACATAGGCGTCTACGATCAACGCAGATTGACTCATGCAGCGAAACGCGATGACAATTGGAGAATGGCAGCTTCGATGGTATTAGTATAGACGCAATTCAGTTGCGGGAGCACAGAGAAGATTCTATTTACACCTACATTGATTGGGGGCAGCTTAAAAAAAGCCCATGCGCCACAAAATAAGAGATGTGACATATTTATTTATTTTTACATATATGATAATAAGTACCTGTTGATCATCATGAAGTTCGAATGTTTTTTTAACGACTCATTCTTTTTTTAGGTACTTAAATTATATCTATCTGTTGCAGTTTCTATTAGGGAAGCTAAATTTTAAGCGTCCATGAAATGATAGCGGTAAAAGCGAACATATTCAAGCGGTGGTTATTCATATACTACTGGAATTAACCATTTTCCCTAAGAACTGGATTTCTAGGAAAACATAAAAAACCCTAGGCAAATATTTCCCCTACAAACTCTCTTAGAGAAAGCTTCCTAGGGAATTGTTGACGGGAAATAAGCCGTGCCCCACGAACACACGGTAAAACTCTTAGGGAAAACTTCTTTCCCTAAGAATCCAGTTCCTAAGGAAATTTGGTGGGCCCGGTAAAAAAAAAGCACGCATCCTGTGCCGCTCCCGAGGCCATCGTCGTCGCCGTCCCGCTGCTGCCACGCTGGTCGCCACCGTCTGTGGCTGCCGTCACCGCTCACAGCGCGCCGCTGCGCCCTGCCTGGCCCTGCTCGCCGCACGCCCCTGAAGCTTGCCGCCACCGCCGCTGCCCGCCATCGTGGTCCGTCGCCGTCTCGCTGTCATCGCGCTCGGTGCCGCCCGCCGCTGCCACCAAAGAACGGCCCGCCCTGCTGCTGTGTCCCGCCCTCGCCGTCACCCCGGACCGCTTGCTGCCGCCGTGCCTCGCATCGCTGCCTGATGCCGTGCTCCATGCTGCCTCCTCCGAACGGCCTGCCGCGACGCTACGCCCCGTGCCGCCGCGCCCGGTGCCGCCTGCTATCGCCCACCGCGCCGCTGCACCTTGCCCTCGGTGCTGCCCCGGGCTGCTCGCTGCCGCTGTGCCTTGCGTCGCCGCCTGACGCCGCGCTCGGTGTGCCCCCGCCGAACAGCCTGCCTAGGGAAATCAGCTTTCCATAGAACTTTCATAAAAACCTTAGGGGAAAAAAATTCCCTAGAGAAATTAGTGGATTCCAGTAGTGATATCAACTACCTCGATAACCAGTTATTTTTGTACCACCCCTATAGGCTCCATTTGAAAACCCAAAAATTTCATAAAAATTTCACATAAATTTTATAAAAAAATTAATTTAATTTTACAGAAAAATACATAAAAATAGGAAAAATTTCTGCTTTCCAATCGGGCATGTCTGCAAATGGAGAGAATCGTGGCATGGATCCACTGGGCACTACTGGGAGAGAAAACAAAGTCCTATGCCAAATAAATGCATGCACTTGAATATTTTAAGTCTATAAATCTGGCATGCCATTTCCTCTTATATTTTTAGAAATTTCTCTGCGAAACAAAAAGGAAAATTATTGACCTGCGGCCCATTTCTTAATTCCAGACTGTGGACCGAATTTTTATATATTAAAACGCAAGCGTTCTCTCAACTCCCGTTGCGTCGTGTCACTCTAAAAAATATTAACCGTCGAATTAAAATCTAACGGTGATATTAAAACGGAGAAAAAACCTTCTTTTCTCTGATTAACGTAGGAGCGTGTTTTTAGTCGGCAGAAACAAACATAAACAGCCGTACCATCACCTTAGCTTTTTTTAATTTAATATAAATTTTGACTATGTTCATATTTAATTTTTTTATAAATTTTATATATTATAATTTGCTTTATCATTAAAGTTATTTGAATCACAACTTAAAATTTTATATATTTGAATTAATTTTTTAGATAAGTTGAATAGTCAAAGATGATATTAAAAATCAACAGTAAACAATAATTTAGAAATAAAAGATGATATTAAAAATCACAGTAAACAATAATTTAGAAATAAAGGGTCAATAGAACTATTCCAAAAGATAAAAAAAGTTCTTATAAATTTATTCTATTTTTATGTTTTGCAAGTATATGCTAAAATTAAAGACCTTTATATATAATGAAAATATATATTTAGATAACTTAAATTATTTTATCTTCTAAAAATGCTCTTTGATTACTTATAAGAACTAAGTTTCAATCTTTTTCTCCCTTACAACTTTATTTAAAAAAAATAGTAGCTTTGAATATAATATTTTAATCAAACATTGCCAATATAAATTAAAAATAATTTTAAATATATTAAGTTACAAAATTAGAAATAATTTGTTTTAAAAATACTTTTTTAAAAGTGTGCCGATGCTAATTTTTATTAAATATTTTATAGATAACAAATATCACAGTTATACTTTGAAAACTATATTGACAACATTTTTTTTACTGAGTATATGTTTATAAAATTTTGTTATTCATATCTAATCAATTATACTTCTATTTATTAAATAATAAATTTAAAATATAAAAAAAGCGCGACAAATTGAGCCGTAGATTTTCAGTGGTCTTCTCTCACGATCCCCCGATCCATACAGTTCAGTAGAATCGAGAAGCTCCCGAGAAGAGTCCAGAGCCTCTGCGTCGTCACTGCGCGTGGGCCCAGGCGCGCGCGCAGCCCACGCGGCAGCGACCGGCAGTCTGTGATCCCGATTCCTGTGTAGACGCCTTCTTCCTCTTCCTGCGGCGCCACCAAGCAACTCGGCCGCAACACAAAGATTCGAACAATGGAAGGAGGAGGAGGCAACACGCCTTTCCCCGGCACCACAGCCACCACCGTTCCTTCGACTGCGGTACGCCTATTCTTTTTCCTCTTTGTAGTCCCCATCTCCATCTCCATGCCATCGGTCTGGCCCTTCGATTAGCTTGATGAAATCTAGGTTTTTGTTGTTTGCTCCGTAAATATAGGTTAGAAGTGGCACTGTTTTCGTTGTAGGGATAGGACCTCGGCGCCGTTGCTTATTCCATCGACATAGGTCCTAAGGGGTTAAACATGGAACGGAAGTTGAGCCTTTCTTTTATTGAATGGAAGATGCACTTCTGCCCTCCATACTGGTTGAATCGCGTTATTCGTACTTTTTTCGTAGGCGTAATGTATAATTGTAAGCCTACGTTCCCAAGGGATTCTCAGAGGATGAAGTGAAAAAAAGAAAAAAAAACTTGCCTTGTGGAACTTGAATTGCTTGTCAATTCCATCTGATACTGTATCTAATTTTATTTTCTCGGTCACTGATCGCCAGCTTATTTTGCTAGCATGCAGAATGGGTTGCATAAAGGAGATAGGGAGACTGCTATTGATGCGGAGGAAGCAAGGCTTAACAAACTGCCAGCCAGCAGTTCATATGTGATACACCGAATGAAAGTGCTAAACAAACTCCACCAATTGCTGTCAATCAAGGTGAGGTTACATTTTCCTTACTTTATTATATATGAGAAATTACTGATAATTAGGCCATTTGTTTTCCACTATCCTGCTAATTTCTTCATCTCACCATGATGTCATAGTTAAAAGGGATAAGTCTACTTTACCCCCTCAACTATCGATGTTAGTCCACTTCACCCCCTCAACTATAAAACTGGATACTTTACACTAAACTATTCACAACCATCTAAATAATCCCCAAAATTGGTTTTAAAGGTGGTTTTGCCTATGTGGCGGTACACAGATGATGACATGGCAAAGATAGTTTTAAAATATCTCAAATCACATCAATATTGTATTATGCAATCATATAGAGAGAACAGTTCAGAAATTATTTTTGGTACATTGTATTTTTTTACATTGAAAAATATTACTTGATTATGTTGTGGAATGAGAGCAGTAATTAGGTGGCAATATACACTTCAGGTTTGTATTATGAATAAGATGATAAAGTGTACTTTTAATATCAAATGTGAGCTTGAACAAATAATGTGATAAAAAATAATATAGTGACACATCATTGCCAATGCGTACTGCCACCTAGGCAAAACCACCTTTAAAACTACTTCTAGGGAGTTACTTAGATGGTTTTGAATAGTTCAGGGTGTAAAGTATCCGGTTTTATAGTTGAGGGCGTGAAGTATACCAACATCTATAGGTGAGGGGTTGAAGTAGACTTATCCCTATTTAAAAAAATTGCTGATAGTTTTTTTTTTTTTTTTGGATCTTGAAATTTGTTTTTTCTGTACCCATACTCTTGACTGTATGTTGCTTCAGTCCCAGAACCAAAAGCAAACTAAAGGTCCTAGACTTCTAGGCATCCTTTCCTCAAGCATACCCTGGATTGCTGGTTGTAGAAAAATGCAGTATTGATGCACTATTTATGTTATTTCAAAGTATCAAAGTAACATTGATATCTGTTCTCTTACAAATATGTCATGAAATTCATTGAATGTGATGAAAACGACCACTGTAATTAGATTCCTTATGATTTGAGTGGCAAGCTTATAAGGTTGTGCTAACAATTTCTTGATTAGCAGTTTCAAAAAAAAAAACAATTTCTTGATTATTGAGGACCTTTTTCTTGTAAAAGGAAATGACAGTGTGATTATAATGTTAAAATAGTTTTGATGTCAGTGTTACAGGATCAACTATTGGAGCTGTTCCAGTCTGGATGGAGGCTTCATATATTTTCTGTTGTTTTGTTTTCCTATTTTTTTCTGCTATGTCTTAGACTGCTAAATACTAAAGTGTTCATGGTTAGTAGTCAACTTAAATTATGTGACACTTCATTTGAACACATTTTTACGTGACTGATGACTGGGATGGTTATATCTACCATTTTTATGTTGTTATCTTCATTTTTTGAAATCTGTTTTTTTTTGTAGCCCGAACATCTGATTTATATCTTGAACCATGGTGAGGAGAAAGTTTTACTCCTGTGCTTAAATTTTTTTATTAAGTATCAGCCAGACTTTTTGACCATTTAGCACTGAATATCGCAGAGAACCACATCTCAAGATGAAGAGCTTGAACTTCTTTTTGCAAGCCTTTCAATATAAAGTGTCTGTGTCAGATAATTTAACCCTGCCAGGTAAGCTTCTACTACTTGTTGCAAATTTTCATCTCAGCATTCTGCATATGGAGATGTATTTGATCTAGTGCATGATCTTTTTTCCCTCTGCATATCTTTTGTTTATCAACATTCACACTCTATTTAGCTCAACTTGTTATGCTTAATGCTACGATGTCTACCTTATTTATCTAAAGGAAATATCATGTTCGCCTGCAGTCGAGAGCACTGTTTCATCCCATATTTCCAATAGCTGCGTGTTCAAGATCCTTATATTTCCCTGTAGGAGTACAAATTTGGGAATTGGCGAGATGCACCCTGTTCTTTTAACTTGGCCAAAATGTAGTGGTGAAATTATGCTATAAACATGTCCTGTAAGCAGATTTATACCATCGTTGTATCCAGATGAACGCTTGTACCCACGAGTGCTGTTGCTGAGCAGCTGAGTATAGCTTCCAATGAAAAATAACCATGATATTTGTCAATGTAATTGATCTGCTTGATATGATTGTAGAGCAGTTTATTAAGATGATTCATATTATAGGAGTATTTGAACATATAGAATTCGCAGATGGCAGTATGGCACTAATGATCCAATTTGGCGAACTATTTCATGCAATTTACGGTTGTTTGTTAAGTTTCATACACGTTTTGGGAGAAAAGGAAACATTTAGTGTCCGTGACATTAAGGTGTCTGGTTGAAACAATTTTCTCTGTAAATAAATCTCGGTGTTAACCAAAAGTGTTGTTCACGTTTGATTTAGTCGGACTGTAATCAGCTTACACTGTGATTGATTCCTGGCCTTCATGAGCACGATGCCCGTTTAACACCGTCAACGAGTCCGATTATGGGCAGGAAATCCGCTACCTGGTATCGCCCTCCTCAGCCCTGTGCCTGCCTTCCTCTGTTGCGCACCAACCCACGCTGCTCTTCCCCGTGCTTCCCTCGCTGCGCGTCCCCACACTCCCAGGTAACTCCTCCCCTCCTTGTGCCGCGTGTCGCCCCACCCACACGCACCTCCTCCCCTTCTTCCTCCGCTGCACGCCCAGTAGCCCCGGGTGGACACGAGCTGCTTCTGCGCGAGATGGAGACGTTGAGGAGCGCGGCCGCGGCATCCACGGTGGTGGGTGGGCAACAGAGACGCCAGTGGTGGAACTCAGTTAAAAGGACCCGCCAGTGGTGGAACTCAGTTAAAAGGACCTAGTTACTCAGTTAAAAGGCCACTAGGTCCGTGGCTCAAGTCATAGCAGCAAATATGTAAATACTGTTTCTAAAATTTTAACCTAACAAACTAATATACAGATTCTTCTATACCATGTCTCTTCATGCTTTTGTACCGCTGCCAGTTGATTCAATTGAAAACCTGATTAGGATCTGAAGTGTGATAATCAAATTTCGCCTTGCTTTATTTTTCCTGCTAATCCTTATTAATTGTGCGAATAAATGGTAACAAATTGCTTTAAATATTGATTTTAAACTTTGTTTTTATATATAAGTACTGCTAAGGTTGATGAAATGGTATTATTTTATCTTTTGAAAAGTAAGATTAGAAATCAATCTAAGCCGTCAAATTTTTATAAGTTCTAAAACTATTGCATGTCTCAGTTTTCAAAACTCTCTTATTACTTTAAGTGTGTTTGATATAATAACTACTCTCTTCGGCTTTAAATTATTGACACCGTTGACTTTTAATATCAACTTTAACCATTTGTTTTATTCAAAAGATTTGCTCCAATGTGTAAAATTATTAGTCGTGATTAAATTTCATTAATAATAAATAAAATAATAATAAAATGTTACACATTTAAACAAATTTTTTGAATAAGATGAATGGTTAAAAATAATGTTAAAAGTCAACTGTGTCAATATTTTAAAACCAGAAGAAGTAATAACTATGAGAGGTTTGTTAATCATTTTATTCATCAAATTTCATGCAAATAAACTATTCACAATGATTTTGATCTATTTTAAAAACTATTTTATATATTGTTGGCTCGTTGATAATGGCCCTAATCTTACAGACAATAAAGTTCCGTCACTGAAAAACACCATGAGCGACGCCGTGAGGAAGGGCATGATGCCAATGTCTACGAGCGACGAGGAAGGGCACCATGCCGCTCGTCGACGAGGAAGGGCAGGGCACCGGCGTCCATGACCAGCATGCAGATCTCCAAACCGGCGTCCATGAGCGGTGAGGAAGGAAAGGCGCCGGCGTCTGTGAGCGACGAGCAAAGAGAGTGCCGATGTTGCGATCATGCACGTGGATCTCCAAGCTGGCATCCGTGAGCAGGAAGGAGGAAAAGACGCTGGTGCACGCAAGCGGATCTCTAGACCGGCGTGTGCGAGTGGCAAGGAAATAGAGGTGCCGGTATCTACGAGCACAAGCGTGGATCTCCAGGCCGAGGTCTACGAGCGGTGAGGAAAAAAAGGTACCAACGTTCGTGAGCGGCGGGATCAATTACCATTACTGGGTAGGAGTATAAACCAAACAAAATACGTAATGAATGATCCTACCTCTAATACCTGTGAAATTCATTATTATTTCCATTGACATTGCCAGACCACATACCAAACAACACCTAATCTTCTTGGAGTTGATTTCTGTTCTATTTTAAGAATCTAACACAGTTCAGATTTATCTGTATGAATGTTATTGTAACATTTTTGGGAGTAGTATCATGGTTGGTCCCAAGTTAGAACCTATGGTTTGCACTACTGTATTGTTTGAGGAATCAAGGTCCCGTTTGAATCCTTCAGAATTATAGAATCCTAAACGATCCTCAGGCACCAGTGGATTTCAGAATTCAAAGATTTGATACTTAAGATTTCACTGACACCTTCCAGAAGTTCATAAAAAGCTCATTTGTTTGGGAGCATGCTGGATTTTTTAATACCGTTTTTACAATCTCATGTGACTCAAAAGGACCCAAGATACAACTTTTGATATTAGGGGAAAGTATTAGAGAAGCGGTTTAATTAAGATTGAGAGCTCTTTCTGCAGTATGTTTGCTTTCTACATCCATCGAACACGCCACTGTCACACTGCAGGTGACTGTCCTCATAAGGCATTATACATTGTCCTCTTAAAGCCAAGGTGATATATCTTAAATTCTGGAAAAATTATAAGACAGATTTTAAAATAGACTCAAATGAATATGGACCGTTCATTTGCGTTGATCTCAAAGATTGAATTATTCTTTTACTTTCTAGGAGGTAAAACATTTTTAATAATTATATTAATTACTAAATAACTCAATTTGGAAAGTTATCGGTGAGTTTTGGTAGGTGACGGTAATCAGAGACATATTTTCTTATATAATCAACGGTTGAGATTGAATTCGTATTTTACGTCCTAAGAGGTGAAACAACATCACTTGGTCTATTTTAAAAGGACTCAATTATAATGGCATTTATCAAAATAATTGTTTAAAATTTCTGTCTGATTTTTAACCTTTTTGGCTATTAGGTACCAAAGACTAAAAGTCAAAGATCTTTTAGAGGGAGATTCAAATACTAAATACTTCCATCTTTTAGCTAATGGAAAATATAGGAAAACATGCAATTTTCAGTTGACCCATGAGGATAAGGTAATAAGCAATCCCATACTGATTCCTGGCTGAATTCTATGGAGCCTTCTGGGACCTAATAAAAGGGAAAAAGTCCTATTGCCATACCTGAACTATAGCAGTTGTGTGCTTTTGGTCCTCCGGTTACAAAACCGGGTACCCACGCCCCTCAAACTTTCAAACCCGTTCGCTTTTTGTCCTTCGGTGGTTTTGCTAGCGGTTTCGTCTGACGTGGCTTTCCAACGTGGCCTCGTGCGCCACGCGGGCATCCAGTGTGGCTCCAGGTTATAACCTGGGCTGAGCCGCGCCCTTCTTTCTCACTTTCCCGCGCCCTCTCTCTGTTTCCTTCTCTCTTCCCGTGCTCAACCCTAATCCTAGGTGCCATGGCGTCCTCCAGAATGACCGCGAGCTCGGGCACATTTCGGACCTCGACGACAGTGAGCCTGGAGGAAGAGAGGCGCCATTCCCCTATCCCTTACCATGTGGGGCCGTTGGATTACTTTCCGCCGGTCACCTGTTACTGCAGGCAGAAGGCGGCGCTATGGACCTCATGGAGCGATGGTAACCCAGGTCGCCGGTACGTCAGTGCTATCGTGCTTGGGTGAGAAAGACTCTGATTTTACTTTGGAACTTTTTCTTTTGTTGGTTCTGTGTTGGTTGAAATTGGGATTCGATTGGGACGAACCTGCTGATTCATGGTGCTGGTCCTGTTGCTGCAGCACGGTGGATGCGATCTGTATGAGTGGTATGAAGGTCCTGTTGACCCTTTTGTGTCTACATTGCTCATCGATCTGCACAATGCTGTTTGGTCCTTGAAGAAGGAGAAGGCAGAACTGAAAGAAGAGCTAGGGGAATGTAGAGCAAAGCTTGAGTTGAAACAGAAAGAACTGGATGAGCTGAAAATGGAGATGATTGCCCAGAAAGCTCTGAATGATGAGCTGCGTAATTGGACAAAGAAGATGGAGCTGTTGAAGGTGATGATAGGTCTGTGGTTGCCTTTGTCGTGCTAGGTGTTTCTTTCATTTGGCTGCGCTAGATGTGTAGTTGTAATGCCAGAAAGCACTATTCTGAAACTTAAGCTTGTATCTGTAACGATGGTTGTCATCAGACTATATGTACCTGTGTAGATGGTTGTATCAAACTTGGTAATGTTTAGTTTTGAAGCATGTATCTCCACTCTCGGAGTGAAGACACCGGTGCTCTGGTTGTAGCAAACAATACTCAAGCGCTAGAGCAAGCCTTTATGGATCGGACACTCACTCTTAGTGTCCCTTTAGAGCGGGAGACCCGAAACCGCGTACAAACTCGATGTCGATTTCTCAGCCCCACAATCTTTAAGAATGTGTGGATGCTCTTTGCTACTCTGCACAAGCACTCAAGATCTCACTAGATGCTCTCTTGTGCTCTCTTTGATAAACTTTGGCGCTTCACAAATGATCTTCAACTGTTCTAGCCGTGAGCAAACTCCACAACAGCTCTTCCACTGGTTTAAATAGGCCCCAAACTTTGAAACAACCGTTAAGAGCCGTTGCCAAAAAGCTGACCCCTTTTTGCAGTAACCGAACTGTCCGGTAACTGAGATCACCGGACTGTTCGTTAACTCCTGATCTCCTCCTAGCAGAAAACATCCTCTCTGTAATCCATTCCATGTGACATCAGACTGTTCGGTTCATACTATTATCGAACTGTCCGGTGAACTTCTCTTTAGGACTCCTAGAGACACCTATTTTCTGGGCTCATTGGACTGTCCGGTCACTGAACCGACGGACTGTTTGGTGACTCTTTCTCTTAACTCCAGAGAGAACCTCTCTCTGGACTTCAGGCTCCTGCACTCATTGGACTGTCCAGTGACACCCGTCGGACTGTTCGATGACTCCATCTTTTCAACCTCCATGAAACATCTTCTCTGGACTTCTGGCTTCGACCTTCACCGGACTGTTCGGTGACCTCATCGGATTGTCCGGTGACTCATTAGCTGCTGAAACTTGACTTCTTTAAGATCTTTATGTTTCCCGCTGCAACTCTTGATAACCTCAACCTTTCGTTGATCACTCAAGTGCCTCAGTGAACCTAGAGCATCCACACACCCTAATTCCTGTAAGACTGAGATGAGTGACCAGACCCCTTTTAATAGTACCAGAGTTTCTTATAGATTCAAAGCCTAAAACTAAGCCACACATGGCTCTAGATTATCCTTAGCCTTGGACCAGCTCCTCCCTTAGAAAACACACCGGGACCCGAACAACCTTGAAGCAACCAATTCAAAGAAGTGAAGAATAGTGTTGATGAACCTACATCCAACGAATTAGTTTATGGTTCTCATTCAATCACCAAAATCATTTATACCTTTGAGGGGCTTCAATGGTCATGAAGCTAACAGATGCAAACCACAAGGATTTGGGTAAAACCAAATTTTTCTTTGGCTTACAACTCGAGCATCTTCTCACAGGAATTCTTGTGTACCAGTCTGCCTATGTCTAGAAAGTGTAGGAGAAATTTAACATAGATAAAGCGTATCCATCCAAAACCCAATGGTTGTTAGAACACTTGAAATGAACAAGGATCCATTCTGAACTAGGAGGATGGAGAAGAGATATTAGGCCCAGGGGTTCCATATCTCAATGCCATTTGAGCGCTTATGTATCTTACAAATAACATTAGGCCTGATATTGCTTTTGCAGTGAATCTACTAGCTAGGCATAGCGCTGCTCCTACCAAACGTCATTAGAGTGGAGTCAAGAATATCTTTAGATATCTACAAGGAACACAAGATCTAGGACTTTTCTATAGAAAAGACACCGATCCAAGCTTAATCGGATACATTGATGCTGGCTATCTTTCTGATCCCCATAATGCCATATCATAGTTGGGTTTCATGCTTTTACACGCAGGAACGGCCATTTCATGGAAGTCTTCAAAACAGACTCTGATAGCTACTTCCACTAATCATTCTAAAATCTTCTCACTATATGAGGCTTCACGTGAATGTGCATGGCTTTGCATAATAATTAACCACATACAACAGTCATGTGGTATTAGTCCCATAGGATCACCTACCATTATCTATGAAGATAATGCTGCTTGTGTAGCACAGATGCAAATAGGTTATATTAAGAACAATGTCACTAAACACATTGCTCTTAAACTGTTTTATCCTCATGAGCTTCAAGAAAGCAGAGAGATATACAATTTGCAAGTAAAATCATGTGATAATCTTGCAGATTTATTCACGAAGTCCCTGCCATATTCTAAATTTCACAAATGTGTTCATGGAATTGACATTTGAAGGCTTAAAGATTTGCAAAGTTCAGGGGGAGTTTCCTCTGAATGATTAACATGTTATCAAACATCATATTGTACTCTTTTCTTATATGAGTTTTACATATGGTTTCTCATGTAGGTTTTTAATGAGCCAATATCTTCACAAGC
>BCLG01000189.1:134774-153591 GCA_001602295.1 Zoysia matrella
CTCGGTTCCAAAATATAAACATTTCTAAGTTTAGTCAAAATCTAATTCTTTTAATTTCCACTAAAAAATCTAAAAAAATAAACAATTTCTAATATAAAGAGTTATATATATTAAAAAGTTCCATTTAATGATGAATCTAATAATATAATTTATATACAATGAAATCTTATTTATTGTTCATTATTAATGGTCAAAGGTAAAAAAGTTTGACTTTGACCAAAGCTAGAAATGCTTATATTTTGAAACGGTGGGAGAAACACACAAAAAAAGAACTTTGAACGTGATTTCTAAAAAGTTGAAAATGACACTTATTTTTAGATGGATCGAGTATTTTAGATTAACATGGGCCTAAGTGATAGGAAGTGAGAACTTTGAACGGCGTATTAAGGCCGCTGAGGGTGATAGCTTTTGTTCTTGTGAGAGTAGGACTTGAGAGATGAATGTTTGGATAGATTGTATGAAGTTTTTTTATTGTGTAACACATGACCGAGTATCTATTTTCATCTTAATATCGTTATATTTATGACTAATTAATTTTTAGTAGTAGGTGACATTTCGGTGATAAGAATATCTCTATAGTGGCTTTATTGATCTAAAGATATGTTAAACCAAATATGATGTCTGACCTTAAAAAAATCAAATATGATGTTTATTAGGGGTCTAAAAGAGTGACTATTATGATATCCTCTAAAGCTATCTAGTTTAAGAACATGAATCAAGTTTTCAAAATCCTGTCCATTTTTGAATATATAGTTTATTTTTTAAAAACTAAGACCACGTTCAGTTATACCAAGCTCACACTACTAAAAAAGGGCCTATAGTGCCGGGTCCTAATAGACTGTAATGTCGAGTCCACCAGCCAACACTGCTACAGACCGCGTGTAGTGTCGGTTAACCTTGACCAGCATTAGTTTTTTTACCAGTATCGGGCACGCTAACGTCAGCGGGTCCGACACAACTGATGTCAACACCAGTGTCGGTCGCTGACGTCAGTAGACCCAACACTATAGATGGATAATTAAAATAAAAAAATATATTGCTCCTAATCTACTCTACTCTCCTTCAATGTGGTACTGTAGCAGTTGCAAAACTGAGAGAGCAGTGCAGATAGAAACAAAAATGCTAAGCACCTTCAGAACTTAGTTCATATACATTTCTTACACTTTGTCAAATATACTAAACATCGATCACAAATACTGATTTAGTATATTCTATTACAACAGTACAACTACAAGTCTTATACCCATGACAAAAAGATCTATACTAATCCTAAAAACCAAATGTATAGCAGCTCGTTGTAGCTGTCAATAATTCAGCAAGCAGCTCTCAACATGAGCAGTCCCCAAAAAACAATTACCAAACAACAAATTCACAAACTGATGAGGACATCCCTTCATTAGAAACACATCTTCCTTCATCTACTATAGCTCGTGCACAACAATTAACTTTAGAGGAAAGCTCGTTCCTAAACACGTCTTTCTTTCATTAAAAATATATTGCTACATAATGATTTTACCATAAATAGAAACATTAGAGAGGATCAAGAGAAGTACGAAGAAGGACTTAAAGATTCTCAAGACCAGTAAGGCATGTGAGACCTTGAGAGTTAATTCAACTCGGAGTCGAGTTACCCCCGGGTTTCAGGAGCAGTCTGAACTAAAATAGATGCCCAAGTCGCATACGAGATCCATTTTAGACGTTTTAGATATGGACAGAAAGCTACGAAAATAACATTTCCAACGGTGCGGTCTCATCTCTAAATTCGATCGAAGTCTGTGGGAATTACTAACTGCCCTGGTGCTGCGACACTATCTTTTGGCCTTTGGATCGTGTATCTTTCTTAAGCCTATTAATATTAAAGTTTGCCCCCCTAAGAATGCCCGACCCTCTATATAAAAAGTAGCCGCATCATTAAAGATAGGTTTTGCTTAGTTTTTAATCTGTTATCAAACAGTTTCACTGCTTGTCGATATGTTGGATTCTTCATGATTTAATTAAGATTTCGCAATTGAGTTGCGTTCTTCTTTGTTATTGCTTGTGTTATTCGATTCGCAGGTTAGGATTAGCCTTTTTGGTGAGGTCAATCGTGTGTGCACGGTATATAACCAAAGGAGAAGTTGTGTTACGATTACAGAGTTCGAATCGTGTTGATTTGAGGCTGAATTGATTGTGTGTCATATCTCCACCAAATTGAGAGTTTTCACGACCTAACAGAAGATCAAGAAGATCGAGAACCACGTACACACCAATCAGCAACAGATACGGCTCCAAAGATCAGTAATCAGTATGGTATAGTACAAGGCAATGATGTCACCTCTATGATGTCACTTTTTTATTTTTTTTTCAACTTTCACTATTTTTCTCTTTTCCATAGGCACAAAAACAAGAAAACCAAAAAGTTTCAGTCCAATCTAATAAAAGATGTCTTCTGTGGGAAATCACAAAGATGTCTGAAATTGCACATAAAAACTTGTAAATTCAGAAAGGTCCACTTCTGAGAGGATTTTGGCTGGAAAATCTTTTCGAACCCCAAAAAAGTGGGGGAAAGCTAGATGCGTTTTTTCATTTTGAGAATTAAAAAAAAGCGCTCGATTTCGAGTTAGTATGTAAAAGTTATGCTCGTTTTACTGAAGGGTGCCCGAGACATGTTTTTGAAAGTGTGAAACGCAATCGAAATGCAATCCGATGGCGATTTTGTAGATGATTGAGCAGCGGACAATTACGAAGAGGTGGATCTATGAAAGGTGGATTTGTTTATGATGGAAATATTGGATGAGTGGGTGGGATAAAATTTCGATACAAAAGAAATAAATAACAGATGTAACACGATAACAGATCTGAACAATGCAAGCGATGAACGATGAAGAAAAAGAATTGGATGCAAAACAAATTTGAAATCCAGCACCAAAACACAAACTAAAGACACAAATTCAACACTACGAACTTTAAAATAGAATTATGCAAAGGCTAAACATGTCTTGGACAGGGGAACACCTAACGATATATTATTTTTTGTAGCGGCTTTTTTGTGGATAATAAGATGAATGCAAAATTGACGAGGATAGATGTGAATTTGACAGTATAACTGAACCTCTGATACCACTTGATGTGTATGTGGTTCTCAATCTTTCATCAGGTCATGAAAACTCTCGATTTGATAGAGATGTGACACACAATCGATCCGACTTCAAATCAACACGATTCGAACCCCGTAATCGCAACATCACTTCTCCTCTAGTTATCAACTGTGCACACAAGACTGACTTCGCCAAGAAGACTAATCTCAGCCTGCGAATCGAACACAAGTAAGAACAAAGAAGAACGCAACTCAATTACGAAATCTAAATTAAATCATGAAGTTAGATTTCAACAAACCCGTAAGAGGCGAAACTGTTTGATAACAGATTAAAAATTAAGCAAAAACTATCCTTAATGATACGGCTACTATTTATATAGAGGGTCGAGCATCCTTAGGGGGCAAACCCTAATATTACTGTGCTTAAGAAAGATACACAGCTCAAAGGTCAAAAAGATAGTCTCGTAGCACTAGGACAGTTTCTGGACGTCATCTTGTTTTACCGATTCTCGCCGACTCTGATCGAATTTAGAGATGAGACTGGTGCCATTGGAAAGGAGGTCTAAAACAAATCTAGTATGCGATCTGTGCATCTGTTTTAGTGCAGACTGCTCTTGAAACCCTAGGGCTACTCGACTCCGAGTTGAATTGTCTCTCTTCTAGGGTCTCACGTGCCTTGCTTGTCTTCAGCATCTTCAAGTCCTTCCTCATGTTTCCCTTGATCATTTTCAATGTTTTTAATCATGATAAAATTATTAAGTAGCAATCTATTCTTAAAGGAAGGAAGATATTTTTTTAGGAATGAGCTCTCCTCTAAAGTCAATTGTTGTGCACGAGCTATAGTAGATGGAGGAGCGTTGTATGTATCCATTGAAGAGATGTTCTTATTACAAAGCAGCAAGCTAACAAGGCCATATAAAAAGCTTCTCAACATGTGGTAAGAAAGAGGCAGAGTTGCATCCTTTCTAATTTCTTCACTATGAAAGTCCTGCACAATCTATTTCAATTGAAATAAAGGCAATAGTTAAGAGCTATACAATTTAAAGATATTTGTATCATGAATAACATGATCATAAGGATAAACCTCAAGTATTTGGTGAAAGCATAAGATACTGTAACCTAAAAGAGATAAAATGATAACATCAACCTAAAAAAAGAGAAAATGATAATTTTCTGAAGGAAAAAAGATAGTTAAGTTAGACAAATCCTTAGCACCTTAAACATGTGCTTCCTTGCTTTCATGCCCAGGGTATATTGTGTATTTGTAGCAGCAGGAATGAGAACTTTACAATCATTATGGCCAACTCCCTTAATTTTTAAGAAAATAAAGAGAAAATATGTCGGTCTGGAGCATAAGTTTGGAGTGAAAAGTCATTGTGTTATAGAGTTGGCCTCAAGGAAGCAGAAACCCATATCGAAGGTCCTTGAGAGAATGAAACACTACTAAAAAAAAACATTTGTGCAGCGGTTCTAAAGGCAACTGTATAGGCGGATTTCAATCAGCCGCCATTCTATCGCTTGTATAAATAGACCATTTCTTCAGGCATAAATTAAAAACCGCCTGCATTAAAGAGATAATGCAGGAGGTTATCATTACTAGCCGCCTGCATTAGGGCTCCATATATGAATGTCCACAAGAACTGATAGTTCTACTACCCGCCTAGGAATCACAACAAACTCAGTCATCAATCATCACTTTTACCTGTGAAGAGGAGAGAGCCTGTTGTTGTAGAGCATCACGAATTACTTAGGGAACTCCACTGGACAACTGTGTTCGCTATGAACATATATATTCACCTGCAGTAAAGAGGAGAAATGCAGAAAAGTGAGGTGTCAGACGGTGCTACCGGACGAATAGATTTTGAAACTCAGGATGCGACTGCCAGATCTGGAAAGAAACTAGAGAGGAAGGGGAGGAAAGAAAAGACAGACCAGCTAGATAGTCCATGGTTAGAGAGGCCGATTGACTTCGCGCTCTCCTCCTCGCCCTCGATAGAGTCTTCTAAAATTCGTTTGCCTACTAGATATTACCAAAAGCATCTCACTCCAGAATTTTTCTCAATTGATCGAACAGACTTGAAGGAAAAAAAAGATTTAAATCATATCCCCATGGATTCCCACCTGAGACGAGAGACCTATGCACACGAGAGGATAGAGAAGATAGAGCAGAACGAAGTTACCGGGTCGATGAACCAGCTCATTGCCTCGAGGTTGTGTGGATCTCAATAGGGTGCCGCTCACCTAAAAGGTTGTGATGAGCTCCATGCCGCCAGCTCTGGGCGCGTCACACGTGGGCTGGCGAGGCTGCTTGTGGCGTCTTGAAGAAGCATATACCAGATCTGGCGACAGGACACAGGATGAGATAGTATTGCCGCACGAACGTGTTGCCCACCTGCTCGTCATGAAACCAAAGGATTAGCTCTGGAACTGCGACGAGGAATTAAGAGGCAGCTTACCACTCACACAGAGGGTGGCGCCTTAGAACATTGAAATAGGTAGAAAGCGTAAATAGGTAGAACAACAAACAATAGTCGTCAGAGCGTTGCAGTCACTTAAGCTCTCCGAGCGTCATTATTTAAACGGCACGCAATAGCATGTTGTTCTCCGACTAGTTTATAATGAGATCTTTGGAGAAAAAGAACAATTTACGGTGTCGCCATGGTACAGATGCAGCTTCGTCATTCATTATACTCTCTCTGTTTTTTAATTTTTTTAAATTCAACTTTTACTTATTCATCTTATTAAAAAAATTAATAAATTTTGATATAATTTGATTTATCATTAAAGTTATTTGAATCGTAACTTAAAATTTTACATATTTGAGCAAATTTTTTAAATAAGACGAATAGTCAAAGTTGAATTAAAAATCAACGACGACATCAATTAAAAGAATGGAAGGAGTAAGTAGTAGGAGCAGGAGTAGTAAAAAAACTAGGGTATAATTATCACATAATCTTCAAGAAAGGAAAACTCGCATATGCTAAAATTAACACAAGGACGTAGAGCAATATCTGCACTATCCTACTTCGTCCAAATAGTTCTAGTATGTTTCTAGTAGTAGCTAAACTGGATGAACCTAAAGAAGCCGCAGCCTGCATAGGCTCGTCTGTTTCGGAGAAGCCGTCTAATCTTCTTCAAAGCTGCTTGCCGTGGCATGGTGTACAAAGGGCTCATCACGGAAATTAGGTTGCAGTGGTTTGGATGGTCGTACAGGTAAAAGAACCCAGCTTTTATCCGACGATCTTTATACCTATCGAGAGCGGCCCGAAGAGCAAGAGCTGTTGCATGCATGCTCGCTTGGTGTTCCTGGTAGTACACATCCCAGTTTTCCAGACCTTTTTCCTTCAGATCGAAAAACTTTTGTGTGAGCTCCCTTACTCTGCAGCGC
Organism: Zoysia matrella; assembly: GCA_001602295.1. Lineage (NCBI taxonomy): Eukaryota > Viridiplantae > Streptophyta > Magnoliopsida > Poales > Poaceae > Zoysia > Zoysia matrella. The sequence continues at coordinate 141,239 of BCLG01000189.1, forward strand.
AACATGAATTCACGGCACAAATATGTCTGTTTGATCATATGCTTTTTCTTCAAGTTAGATAGGCCGAACTCGTTACGACGGCAGGTTGTAAATCCTTTTCGTACACCAATAATAAACTGGATCTTTCCTAATATGTGTGTTCTCCTGTACCCAATGAGTGGGCCGAGGCATAAGATAGATTTGCAGCGGCACCAGTGTCGAGTACGAGCACATCTGCATATGCAAAATTTTAGAGAAAGATGGTGTCGGCACCTAATGTACGCCGTCGGCTTCATGGTAGGAGCTCGCCTGTGTGGAGTCTAGGGGTGACGAGTGACGACGGCAGCCGGAGAGGAGGTGGCGACGGCGTCCTATTCGTCTGGAACGGCTTGGTGGTGGCGACGGTTTGTGGAAGCTATTGTTTGAAGAGAGGGCGGAGACAGAGATTATATAGGGAGGTGTTACGCAGCCGATTCGGAACAGGAGCGAGATTTGGGGAGGAGATCGCAGCGAAATCGGAGCCGGTTGGTTCGAATCTTTTGGCCCAAATCTCGTTCGACCGCCTGTCCCGCGCTAACAGCAGAACGTCCCCCTTCCGGAAAGGAGTACGCTTTTTTTTATCAACGTGAACAGGTACTACACTAGTCACGTATACGGAGCGTCACAAGTTAGTACTCCTACGAAGTTCCCGACTCCTATACTTCAAATTTCAAAATTAATTTTGAAGTGAACGATGATAATATACAAAAACTTAGTAGTACTACGCAATTGCCACGCGGCATCTGTTCCTAATCCAATTTTAAAAAAGATATTATAAGTTTTGTTTAAAAAAAAAATACGGTTTTATCTCATGAAGATCAAATCCTGCAACGTCCCATTACTTGGCAGCCTTACTTCTTGCGGCCGATGCCCCGATGTGTAGGCCCTATTTCATTGGCGATGTTCCGGAGCACATACTTCTGGATTTTACTGGTGGATATCTTGGGCGGCTCGACGCGGAAGACAACGGTTCTGAGCACCATGTAGCGCGGCATGCGCTCCCGGCATGGCACCACGCAATGATGTTGGCTGAGGTCACCGAGCTCGCCGCGGCGTCCATGAGGCTCACGAAAGCGCACGGCGCCTCGCCCCGCAACTCGTCCGGCCGTGCAACCACCGCTGCCTCGTTCACTGACTGCAGGATACCCATAGAGCACGGACTCCACCTCCACGCTGCTGATGTTCTCTCCGGCGCAGATGATCACGTCCTTGGACCGGTCACGGATCTCCAAGTATCCGTCCGGATGCATCACGCCGACAGATCTCCAAGTATGGCCGCATTGTTCGCCTCGTTGTCGTTGAGGTAGCCGAGCATGACGCTCCCCTCTCGGAGCACGATCTCGCCCATAGCGAAGCCGTCACGGGGCACACTGCGGCCTGTTTCCATGTCGATGACATCCACCTGTCGCGCTTTGAGAGGTGCGCGCTCTGAGTCGGGTAGCTCGTCTGTTGGACACAACAACCCTGCTCCTTCGTTTTTACTCTTTCAGCAGTTCTCAAGGGGATGAGACGGTCCGACGGGACTTCACTGTAGCAGCGCAGGCGGCGACGTGTGACAGGCGACGTGTGCAGTGTGACTGTGGACGTCAAAGTCAAAAAGTGTATAATGCGTGTGTATAAAACCCGGAGGCTTTCCTCTGGTAAAAAAAAGCAAGTAAGACAGGCAATTCACTCGGCCAGTTCGCGTGTGTTTGTTTCTGTTTTCCTGTTACGCACTGTTCATCTTCACGCTTCAGGGTCGGGAGTGAGTTCCAGCGGTCGTCCAGGGGTCCGCTAGATGTGTGCTGTATGTCCAAGATCATTGAGAGGCCAACAAGTAGTATCAGAGCAAGGTTGAGCATCAGCAGCGATGATAGGCACGCCAGAGGCTTCTCTAGTGGGTTCACCGGTGCGGACGCCTGAGCGCTCTTCTAAGCGTCGTGGCCGCGAAGAGCGGCGCGGCGGAAGGGACCGCTCCGGGTCGCGCACGGTCGTCATCCACAAGACTGTGAGGAAGTTCGGCAGCGCCACCACCTACACTACGCTTACACGCACGAACTACTCCGACTGGGCGGTGTTGATGAAGGTGATGCTCCAAGCGCGTGGCTTGTGGGTCGCCTTTGAGTCCGAGACCGACGACGACATAGAGGACAAGCTGCCACTGGAGGCGATTCTCCACGCGGTGACGCTAGATCTCATCTCCATTTTGGGGAGAGCGAAGACAGCGGCAGAGGCGTGGAAGAAACTTGCATCGATGCGCGTAGGCTCGGATCGAGCGAAGAAAGCGAATGAGCAGCTGCTCCGAAAGGAGTACGAGAACATCACGTTCCTGATGGCGTGTCCGTGGAGGATTTCGCACTGCGACTCACCTCACTGGTGGCAGAGCTAGCGGCACTCGGTGACGAGATCGCTGAGCAGCGGGTTATCAAGAAGTACCTGCGGGTTGTGCCGACGAAGTTCGAGTAGATTGCTCTCTCGATTGAAACTCTGCTTGACCTCTCAGAACTCACGCCGGAGGACGTGACCGAGAGGTTGAAGGCAGTCGAAGATCGCGTCGCGGTAGCAATACTGGCAAGTACCAGCAGCAGGCTGCTGCTGACAGAGGAAGAATGGAGGGTGCGCTACAGAGAGCAGGCGGGCAGCCCGCCCACCTCCGGTCGGAGCGGGCATAGTAGAGGCAAGCCAAGGAGTGGCAGACCCTCCCCATGCACTGACGACGAGTGCCACAACTGTGGCAAAACAGGGCACTGGGTACGTGATTACCGTGCGCCCAAGCGCCGCAACCGCAGGAGTCAGGGGCGCGCCCACCAGGGCCGAGAGCGGAAGGAGAAGGCCTATCTGGCGAAAGAGGGCTAGCAAGATTCGCCTTTGCTGCTGTTGTAGCTTTGTGCTCTTGGGGACGTCCTAGAGGACGGAGAGCATCAAGAACTTGAGTTGGATGAGGTTCGGGCTCATGTCTACCTGGGAAGGAAGAAAGACGCCGTCGAGGACATCTAGTACCTCGATTCAAGGGGCAGCAGCCTCATGACGGGCAACAAGGCAGTCTTCACAGAGCTTGACTCCGCCATCTCGGGGTCGGTCAAGTTCGAGGACGGGTCGGTGGTGAAAATTGAAGGACAAGGCATGGTGGTGTTCAGGGGTCGAAATGGCGAGCTCCGCGCGTTGATCGGAGTCTACTTCATCTCACGTCTAAAGATCAACATTGTGAGCCTCAGGCAGCTAGACGAGCGAGGGTGCCAGGTGTTGCTCGAAGATGGGGTCCTCCGCGTCAGAGACCGAGAGCGGCGGCTGCTGCTGAAGGTGAACCGCGGGAGGAACCGTCTCTACTCCACCAAGCTCCAGGTGACACAGCCAGTGTGCTTGGCGGCGAGGCTTGGTGACGATGCGTGGCTGTGGCATGGGCGGTGTGGCTACATCAACTTTGATGCGCTGGTAACGCTAGGTCGGCACGATATGGTGCGAGGCCTTCCCACGATCGAGCATGTCAGGGAGCTGTGCGACAGTTGCCTCGCCGAAAAGCAGCGGAGACCGTCATTTCCATGCAAGGCAACGTACCGTGCCGAGGGTCTTCTAGACCTCGTGCACGGTGACATGTGTGGGCCAATCACCCCACCGACGCATGGGTGTCGGCGCTACTTCCTTCTACGGATGGATGACTGCAGTCGGTACATGTGGTTACGACTACTCACCACCAAAGACGAGGCTTTCAGAGCCATCGTAGAGTTTCAGACGCGAGTTGAGACCGAGATGGATCGAAAACTGCGTGTGCTGAGGATCCACCGGGGTGGAGAGTTCACCTCGGTGGAGTTTGGTCGGTACTGCGCCGAGAAGGGCGTGGAGTGGCACCTCACGGCACCATACTCGCCGTAGCAGAATGGTGTCGTGGAGAGGCGAAAACAGACCATCATCGGCATGGCCAGGATCATGTTGAAGGCCAAGGATATGCCGGCGGCGTTCTGGGGTGAGGCGGTGAGCACGGCGGTGTTCATCTTCAACCGCTCACCGACCAAAGCCGTAGCCGGGAAGACCCCCTTCGAGGCTAGGCACGAGAGGAAGCCAGACGTGTCCTTCCTCAGAACATTCGGCTGCGTGGCGCACGTGAAGACGGTGAAGCCACACCTCGGCAAGCTGGAGGATAGGAGCACCAAGATGGTGTTCTTTGGCTACGAAGCCTAGAGTAAGGCATATCGCCTATATGACCCTGACGGGAAGAGGGTGCATATCTCTCGGGATGTTGTCTTCGACGAGGCGACAAACTAGAACTGGTCGGGGACCAGTGCCGATGAAGGAGAGGTAGGCTCACAGAGCTCCTTCTCCTTCGAGCACTCCTCGGAGATAGAGGAGGTGGGCTTAGCTTCAGGGGGAGTTGAGTGCAACTAGGCCAGAGGTCGGCGCGAGCCAAGGTTGGCAGAGCCAGAGGGCTCGAACGGTCAGGGTCGACGTGATTCTAGATCAGCCGCACCGCGCGACTCAGAGTTGACGGAGCAAGGCTCGGACTCCAGGAGTCGGCGCAGGAAGCGACCAGAGGTCGGCGCGATCAAGGGTAGAGGTCATCGAGTCGGAAGGACTCTGACTCCGACGGTCAGCGCGACTCAGCTGCGACTAAGGGTCAGCGCGATGTCGGAACTGGAGATCAGCGGAGCTCGGGATCAACAAGTCAAGAGGACTCGAATCCGACTGGGCAGAGCGGCTTCAGGTCCACGGGTCAGCGAGGCGACAGTCGGCGTGGTCAAAGGTCGGGCGGTCGGCTCTAGCGTGACTTGAGGCCCGAGGGTCGGGGTCAGTGTGGAGGGTCAGGGTCTTAGGGTTGGCAGAGCGACTCAGACGTTGCGAGTATAGGAAGCTCAGGATCTTCCTGGTCGGGGAGATCGACAGTGAGACCAAGGTTCGTGTCGCCACCTCCCAACTGCTCTCTCAACCTTGATGCGACGCAGGACGAAGGGCTGCTGAGATATCGGTCGATCAATGATTTGATCACTGACCCTCAACACCTGAGAATAGGGACTCAGGTGGAATGCAGCGCGTAGCAACTGCTGACGGTGACTGTCGAGGAACCAAGCACGTTTGCATATGCCAAACGCGACCCATGCTGGCAGAACGCCATGGCAGAGGAGATGCGTTCAATTAAAGAGAACCGCACTTGAGAGCTAGTGGGTCTTCAAGGTGAAGCGTGATGCTAATGGGAAGCTGGTGAAGCACAAGGCGAGGCTGGTTGCCAAGGGGTACGTGCAGCGAGAAAGAGTGGACTTCGACGAGGTGTTCGCGCCAGTTACGCGGATGGAGTCGGTCCGACTCATGCTGGCGTTGGCGGCGGAGAAAGGCTAGCAGGTCCATCACATGGACGTGAAGTTAGCATTCCTCAACGGAGTGCTAGCCGAGGAGGTGTTCGCAGAACAACCACCGGGCTTCGTTGAGAAGGGTGAAGAGCACAAGGTGCTTTGGCTGCGGAAGGCGTTGTACGAGCTTCGACAGGCTCCACAAGCGTGGAACACCAAGCTGGACGCAAGCTTAAATAAGCTTGGCTTCACTAGGTGTGTAAATGAGCATGCGCTCTACACACGACGCTCCAGGGGGAGCACGCTGATCGTCGGAGTCTACGTCGACGTTCTTATCATCACCAGCGCCAAGAAGGAGGAAATCGAGACGTTCAAGCAGGAGATAACGTCTCTGTTCAGGATAAGCGACCTGAGGTTGCTATCCTACTACTTAGACATCGAGGTGATGTAAGAGGGAAGAGTCATCAAGCTCTCCCAGTCCGCCTACGCGACGAAGCTCCTGGAGAGGGCAGGCCTCTCGGAGTGCAAGGCAGCACAAACGCCGATAGAGGATCGGCTGAAGCTGTCGAACAGGAGCACAGCGCCGACCGTTGATGCGTTTTGATACCGAAGCATCGTCGGTGGGCTGCGCTACCTGGTGAACACACAGCCGGTCATTGCGTTCGCCGTGGGGTTCGTGAGCCATTTCATGCAAGATCCGAGAGAGGATCACCTCGCCGCTGTCAAGAGGATCATACGCTACGTCGCAGGGACGCAAGGCTATGGAGTCCAGTACCGCAGGACCGACGGAGGTTCACTGAAGCTAACCAGGTTCAGCGACAGTGACATAAGCGACGATATCGATGACCGAAAGAGCACAACCGGCGTCGTGTTCTACCTGGGGCACAACCCCATCAGTTGGCAAGCCCAGAAGCAAGTGGTGGCTCTCTCGACATGCGAGGAGGAGTACATCGCTACGGCGACAGCTGCATGTCAGGGTGTGTGGCTCCATCGGCTGCTGTGCAAGCTCTCTGGAGAGCAACTGCAAACACCGACCCTAATGGTGGACAACAAGTCCGCCATTGCCCTGTGCAAGAACTCCGTCCTTCACGACCGCAGCAAGCACATTGACGTGAGGTATCACTTCATCTGTGACTGCGTCGAGGGAGGGCGGATCATTCTCGAGTCCGTCGAAACCGGTCGGCAACTCGCGGACACTCTTACCAAGTCACTTGGGCGCATCCGATTCATAGAGGCTCGGTCTCGGGTCGGCGTGATCAAGGTGGCTGAGGAGCAACATAGTTAGGGGAAGATTGTTGACATAACAACTCTGCTGCTCTGTTTTTACTCCTTCAGCAGTTCCCAAGGGGATGAGACAGCCCGACGGCGGGACTCCACTATAGCAGCGCAGGCGACGACGTGTGACAGGCGACGTGCGCAGTGTGACCGTGGACGTCGAAGTCAAAAGGTGTACAGTGCTGTACAGTAAAGTAGTTGGTAGTTGTAAAAAATTACTGCTGCACTTGCAGCGTGTGTATAAAACTCGAAGGCTTACCTTTGGTAAAAAGAAGCAAGTAACACAGTCAATTCACTCGGCCAGTTCGCATGTGTTTGTCTTTGCTTCCCTGTTGCGCACTGTTCATCTTCACGCTTCAGGGGTCGGGAGTGAGTTCCAACGGTCGACCAGGGGTCGGCTAGGTGTGTGCTTAGGTGTAATATCATTGAGGAGCCAACATCGTCCCACTCAGCCTTTGCAGGAGACCACCAGCCCCGCAGTCTCTGTCAGCCCATACCCGTGACTGAACTCGAAGCCGAGAGCTTCTGTGCGTTGTAGGCCGCCGGCAGTGGCGCACCGGCCGTGAGGACGCGCACCTTTCCGGGTAGTGGCCGTCGCCCGCCCTCGGAGGCGTTCGCCAGCATGTTGAGCACGACGGGGCAAGCAGCAGAGGTGGTTGACCCCGTGGCGAGCAATGGCGGCGTACATCGTGGCGGTGGTGATGCGGGCCATGCACACGTTGGTGCCTCCGACCATGGCCATCCCCCACGGGAAGCACCAGCCATTGGCGTGGAACATGGACAACGCCCACAGGTACACCGACCGACGCAGCACGGTCCACTCCACGAGCCAGTCAGTCGTGAGTAAGAAGATCCTGCGGTGGCAATGCACAACATCCTTGGGCGTCGACGTCGTGCCGGATGTGTAGTTGAGCACGATCGGGTCCCACTCGGTGATCGGCCGCACCCACTCGAACTCCAGGTCTCCCTTCTCAAGGAGCCCTCGTAACGTCAAGGTCTCGGCAGGGAACTCCTCGTGGGATCCTCGACGGGGATGACTCGCGGAGCAGAGTGCCCAGATGGGAGTAGCCGGCACGCGTCGTGGATTAACGGCAGCGACCCCGGGTCGATGAAGACGAGCTTGGAGCTGGAGTGCTTCAGCAGGACACCCGCCTCGATGCACGCGCGGTCACCGTCCTGCTGACATTACCACAAAAAGGGTCATTAGAGACGGCTGTTTTTCCTCCTTAGCGACGGGATCACAGCCGTCTCTAAATTTACATCACTGATGTGAAATCATTAGCGACGGGTAAACAACCGTCCCTAATATTTACATCAGAGATGGGAAAACAAAACCTGTCACTGTTGGTAATACCGTTAGCAACGGAGAGCAGAAAGCCCGGCACTGTTAGTAATACCGTTAGTGACATGGAAAACCCACACCCGTCTCTGATGCCAATAGACATAGTAACAAGAAACTAATATGCCCGTCTCTGATGGCAATAGAAATAGTGACAAGAAACTAATGCCTATCTCTGATAAGAAACATGAAAATAAAAAAATATTTTTTCCTCACAAATGTCTTTTCCCCATTACATGCTCTGGAGCTATTACATTATTTACAATAAATACATCCATTCACATGAACATGTTTATAGAATAATATACATTTTTCACAAGAACTATACAGCTACAGCCATGCACATGAACATGTTTATAGAATAATATACATTTTTCACAAGAACTATACAGCCATGCAAGTTGTTGAAGTACACTAGTGACCTTCAAATGTGAGTGGTAATGAGAAATGCCTTCACTGAACGATACAAAAGCTTGTCTTGTGCAGAGAGCCAGAGACATGCTTATTCATATCGATCCTGAATTGAGAAAAAGGAAGGTGAAAGAAATAAAAAGGGGGGACTCTCACTAAAAGTTCTAACGCACACTCTTAGCAAGTAACATTCAAATGCACAAGCAGCAAAGTAAAATAGACAAAAGACTAGAAAGATGACACAGCATCAAATGCACAAATCCTATCTTGGTTATTAAATTTACACCGCTTACTATCTAATTTCTACTATATGATAGCCTACTGTCAAGGGCGTCACATGAGATGTATTAAAATTTTGTAATGCTCCACTAAGGCAGTCACGATCAACTGATGACAGCAGAGCTTGAGATACATTCTCGACGAGTTCTTCGGGTTCCTTTGTCATGAAAAATTAGAACAGAATGTCAAACTGACTTATTTATTTTACACATTCACATATTTATGTTTCCATGAGAAGTAATGCGTAGAGAGTTGACCAACGACTTACATTTTTCACCAGGACAAGTAGAATGTAGTTGCTCAGCAGTTGTATGTCACAGGTATCCTGTGGTTCACTTTTCATAGGTGCTGTAGCTACAATATGAAAAGTTTAAATGGCATCACATACAGCTCACATGCTAATTAAGCAAACAAAGGCTAGACTAAAATATCAGACACGCTTTTCTCCCAGAGATCCATGGTTTAGCGACAGGAGGCCAAACACCAACTACCTGCAAGGCACTCTGGATGAGGCCACTATGCAACGTGAACTGCCTCTTCAAGCATGGCCACATGCACAGCCTTCAATCCGTAGCTGCTGCGGCGCACACAGCATGGGAAGATGAATCACAGACCTCTTGGTATTTATTTGGATTTAAGGAACAAAATAGCATAGCAATGCAGCATGAGGAATTTTTTTTTTGGGACTTTCTGCATATTAAGGAGTGTAGGATAGATCTATTGTGGTACTACCGTACTGGGAGATATGTTCCGTTTATATTTATAGCAAGCATAGCTGCATAGCCCCAATAATTAGTTTAACGGTTAGAGCAGTGATTGTGCTAATAAGCTTGCAATCTAAGCGTCCATATTTTTGGGAAGTTATACCTCAGGAAGGTCTGGGTTTGAATGTTCCGTTATTTTGGGAGCTTGAGAAGTAGCATCAGCATTTGTTCTGTCTGAGAGTACAAACACAACTGAAACAAAACTAAAAATCAAACCTATACTAGTGTGGCATAGGGTTAATACTACCATTATGAATGAACAGTCAGCAGGTACAAATAAACAACGATTTTTTTAATCAATTGAAGAAAACAGAAACCAGAACTCTGTTGCAACGATGATTTCTAATAACGGGGTGCCACTATTTCAGACATTGGAAACTTGTTTAGATAAAAAACAGTCAGGAATCGTGGAGAGCAGCGGCCGGGTCCTGTTTCTAATGTTGATTTTTCACAGCGCCGTTACTTCTTAGACATCTGAAAACATGGATCTTCTATTCCATCAGACTGTCATGCCTGTTGAGAGAGACACCCGCCCGGACACTGCCTGTCTACGGTCCTCCACCTCCCCAGCACCCTGTAATGCCGGACCCCAAAGCCAAAGACACGCATACAGAACAGAGGCGTAGAGGAGCTCGAGGTCAGAAGGAAGCTTACTATGGGCTCGGATCGGCCATCAATGCCGTTGTCCGTCGCTCTGGAGTGTCAGCAGCCCCATGGTTTCGATTAGGTCACGCTGCGTCTCTCGCTCCTTAGGGATCACGATGATAAACAATCCTAGAGAGCAAAGGAAAGTGGCGAGTTAGGGCTGTGGGGGGCTCGAGCGGACTGAGTAAAGGCAACGAGGCGTGAAAGAGAGAGGAGGACGGTGCAGGGCGGAGTCTGACGATGAGACAGGAGCCAATCCGGGCCGACGGGCAGAGCTCACACGGATCGAGCGGCGGCGGGGAGAGAAAAGGAAGTGGAGGGTCGAGGTTAGGGTTGTGGTGGGCTTGCGCTTGCGGCAATATATCTCAGAACACAGACACTGTTTACTCCTAACGTACATCATGGACGAGTGTTTCAGCCCCATCAGAACATCAAGGCCGAGTGTTTCAGAGATGATGTAGGTTCATCAGCGACGCGATGGCTATTAACAGCCGTCATCGATGTAGGTACAGTGCCACATCAGAGATGGTAGTAACAAAATAAAAAATTGACTTTTTAGGTGACAGAGAAAGCAGTAAATATTTCAGATTTCAGGTATGTTGTTCTTAAATTAATGTTTGTCTGATTTCAAGTATTGCTCTGGATATTTACCATCCCCAACCTTTTCAAATTTGTTACAAAAAAAAATTATTTCGTGCAAATTTATGCAGCATTGCTGTGTCGTGAGCAGGATTCATGTGCTGGACCTGCTTTTCGATGACATGAACCCATGTAGCAAGCCTCCAAGTTGTAGATTGTGACAGACTAACCTCCTCCAGGTTGTACATTGTGATAGACTAAGCATCCATTTCGAACCCCAGAATTTTTCCTGTTTTCTATTTTTTTATGTGAAATTTAACAGATACGTTGGAAACAAGCATAAGAAGGCATGGACTGAAATTGTTACAGCAGTACTATAAATGAAACAGTAAGTAATTAACTTGCGGCTCAATCTTCACCCACAAATTGGTACATAACTGAAAAGATACCATGCCCACTTGATGCTTGTCTCAATGCTTCAATAAGCAACAAATAATTTGAAACCCTTTAACATTGATGAATGACTTATAATTAAATAAAACAAAGGTAAGACTGTAAGAGTGAACATAGCATATAGACCATACAACTCTTCAAGTACCATAATTGTACAGAACTGATAAACAGTGAAAACATATCATATAACAATGACAAACAACAATGTAGCTTATCCTCGTTGTATAATTTTTTTAAAAGGATCAAGTTGAAACAGCAATAAAAAATTGCAAATAGATACTGATGGAAGGGTATCGAGATTATCTACAACTTTATATATCACACAACTTAACTTTTGTCATCTGCTATTTTTAATCAAGCAGACAACAGAGAACCGTAATCTGTCCACAGACTGCATACGCTCCAAAATCAAAATTTCATAACTTTTAAAATACACAATGGAAAATTATAAATAAATACTTACTGGAAAGGTTTCAAGAACCTGTACAACTTTTGTTATACATTTATGTTCCAAATCCTAGCCAATTAAAACCAGATTTAAAATAAGTTTTCTGCAACACCTCACCTCCTCTCTTTCTGATTGAAGCAGCACCAGGCACCAGCGGCAGGGAAGCAGCAGCTCAGCACAGAAGCCAAAGTATGCGTGGAAAAAAAAAAAAGCGGCCTAGTGTCCTACGCACACAATGCATCTCAATCTGATTTACAAAAACCAACTATTCCTAGGCGTGTTGCCGTGGGATTTTATGGATGGTTAAACAATGATATGAAAATGCAATCTAAGAGGTAATATCAGTGATAATGCTAGCCACTAAGGATCAACTATCAACGGAATGAAGCATTGTGATTATAGCTGATCAGGGAGATTTTAACTTACAGATTTTAGATCCAAAAGCATTCTTCACTCGTATGAATTGGGCAGAATAAGATCTTCGTGATGCCAACTTTAAAACAAATTAACCTAAAAAAGAAAAAGTATTATAATCATCAATAAAATGAGAATAAAGGTTAACCAAGAACTAAAATGCATGCCAATGAAAAATAAAGATATAAGCACCAAAAAATAATCTTTATATACCATATGACATCTGTGGACCTTAAGAAAGACTACAAATCTCATCAGAAAAGGAACAAAACAGAGCAAAAGAAGTGTGTTTCAAACTTTAAGAAACCCATTTGCCTTTATCATCAACCAGTTTTTATAGTCCAATATGAATCTAAGATGAGCCCAGGTAGCTTATATAATAAATATAGAAAACTCCTTTTTGAATTAAGCCTTTCCACAGATGAAAATTGACTAACCTAGACATGCACCTTCAGCTTATTCCAGCACTACCA
>BCLG01000189.1:167525-180643 GCA_001602295.1 Zoysia matrella
CTCAATTGTATCACAAGTCCGTCAAATCCGTTAAGTGACTTTAACGGTGTTAACTTTTTTCATGTGAAAAAGAAAAAATTACCCACTGTGATTATATCATAACATTGTTAATTTTAAATTTATACAAGAATTCAAATTCAAATTTGAAAATTTGAATTATGGAGAGAATTTCATCAAATTCAAATTCTGAAATCTGAATTTGAAAATTTTGAAATGTTGAAACATGAATTTGAAATGTCAAACTTTTCAAATCTGAATTTGAAATTTTCAAAATTTTGAAACCTAAATTTGAAAATTTGAAAAATTCAAACTTGAATTTGAAAATTTTAACTTTTCAAAAAACAGAAACCCAAATGTGAAATTCCAAATTTTCAAAAATTTTAAATGCGGATTTAAAATTTTCAAATTTTCAGATTTCAAACTTATATGAAAATTTAAAATTTTGATCAAATTCTTACACATTTCGAATTTTGACCATAAAATTAACAAAACCGTGTTATAAGCACAAAGGAAAATTTTGTATTTTCACATCAAAAGTTAATATTGTTAGAGTCATTTAATAGACTTATGGTTCAATTAAAATTAGCTTTCAAAAAGTGATGACTGAATCACAAAATCTAAAAAATCAATGGTTAAAGCACAATTAGACTAAAAAACTATGGCTAAAACACAATGACCTCAAAAGAAAAATCCGTAGGGAAACCATTGGATTACAGTAGTGGTCTCTTGATCCCATAAACAAGCTTGGCCTCCTATAATAGCAAAGCGAGCTTGTAGCACTTCAAAAGCTCATTCCACATCCTTTCTAACTACTTTCTGTGCTTTGGCAAAGTACTATTTTTTATTGCCCTGTGGTTGTGCAATGATCTTCACAAATGTTGGCCGAGAAGGGTATATACCATCAACAAGATAATATCCCATTTTGTATTCATGTCCATTAATCGTATAATTTACCTTCGGTGATTGACCTTCAGATAACCTTGTAAATAGTGGAGATATTTGTAGAACATTGATATCATTGTTTGATCTGGGTAAACAAAAAAATACATGCCAAATCCAAATATCTTTCGAAGCGACGGCTTCTAAAATTATAGTAGGCACTCTAACATGTCTGGAGTACATACCATGCCATGCATTAGAACAATTCCTCCATTTGCTAATGCATACAATATATGGAACCCAGCATTTCTGGAATCCTCTTTCCTCTCCTATTGCTAGTAACATGGTTGTATCTCGTTGGTTTGGTGCTCGCAGATAGTATCTTCAAAAATTTCAACAATTGCAATGACAAGCCTTTTCATACTCTCAATAGCAGTACTCTCTCCAATGCATGCATACTCATCAGCTGCTACACCATTAGTTAACATACGAAAAGTTGTTGTTACCTTCTACAAACAGCTTAGGCCGAGTATATTAGCTGCATTTCTTTTCTGAACAAAATAATTGTCATGATTTTCTACCACCTGCATTATGCGTAAGAAAAGATGGCGACTCATTCAAAACCTTCTTGAGAAGAGAATTGTAACATTGATCATACGAAATAAAAAATTTAATCAAACTAAATAGCTAAATACTAATTTAGATATTAGAAGGAGAAAAGTACATCCAACAACTACCTATATAAGAGCGTCTCTAACAGTTCTCTCAAAAAATCACCCTAAAAGGTACCTTTTGAAGCTAGCAAAAAATTTCATGGTCTACTTTAGTCAACTCCTCCAACAGCTCTTTTAAATGTAGTTTAAATTTGAATCAATGAACAACTAGTCCAACTATTAGTTGCACTAAGATGAGATTGGAGACTGCAGAAAAGTCCTCAGGTCTACCTTCGAATAGGGAGATTTCAGGTGTTTAGGAGAGTTGTTGGAGGAGGTTTTTACACTTTTTTCTTATAATTTGATTTAGAGGGAGTTAATGGGGAGCTTTTGAGATGCTCTAGGAGCAACTCCAACAAGCTATCTAAAGATATTATACCTAAATCCATGTTTAGATATTGGTAAATCAAAATTAATATCTAATATAGTGTTTATCTCCAACAGATGCTTGAATTTAGCATGTTTCAAAATTTAAACCTACCACATCATCCTAATTTGTCTCATTTGCTATAGTTTTGAATATAGGTAGACCTAAAGGATTGCGATATGTGAGTAACTAATTTGGTGGGGATGGGGTAGCTAAATTCTAGATACGGATATAGGTATCTGTTGGATTGCTACTTTTCACCTCAAATACCTAAATTTATATTTAGGTATTTAGTTTAGTTATCTATTGGAGATGCTCTAAGGTACTTAAATATAGCTGTCCCCAACACAACCAAATTGGATATCCAAATTTAGTTATCGTTTGGGTTGGATCTATCCGGCAGAAATTTTCCCGCACGCCTATTTTCCTCCTACAAGGACAGATCTCCCGCTCACTGGTCGCTACCGTCTATGACAAACGCCGACGAAATCACAGATCTGTCATTGATCCTTAGGCGATGATGAATGCAGATGAAATCACCGATGTTGAATGCAGAACGACGGTACGCAACATAAGCGTCTATGATCAACGCAGATCGGCTCCTGCAGCAAAACGCGATGACGATTGGAGAATGGCAGCTTCGATCATATTAGGTATAGACTCCATCCAGTTGCCGGAATATAGAGAAGATTCAATTTAAACCTATATTGATTAGGGGGCAACTAAAAAAATAGCCCATGCGCCACAAAATAAGAGATGTGACATATTTAATTTTTTACATATATGATTATAGGTACCTGTTGATCATCATAA
Organism: Zoysia matrella; assembly: GCA_001602295.1. NCBI lineage: Eukaryota > Viridiplantae > Streptophyta > Magnoliopsida > Poales > Poaceae > Zoysia > Zoysia matrella. The sequence goes on from BCLG01000189.1 coordinate 170,298, forward strand.
AGTTCGGATGTTTTTTTAACTACTCGTTCATTCTTTTTGAGGTACTCAAATTATATCTATTTGTTGCAGTTGCTCTTGGGGAAGCTAAATACAAACACAAAATAACGGTTATCTTTGGCTATATTCAAGTGGTGGCTATCCATATCAGCTACCTCGATAACCCAGTTATCTTTTTTTACCATCCCTACTTGCATTGTTTTTCTAAACAGTTTTAAACGGGCGTTTAAACTCGTTTAAAATGTAATCGGAGAGTGACCGTTTAGGCTGTTTTGACCATTTAAACCGTTTAATTCTGTTTTGAGCTTATTAAATCTGTTTAAACAGTCGTTTAAATTAAAAAAAATCTAAACACTGGGTCACCGTTTAACCACTGTTTATCGTTTAAGATTTCATTGCCTACTTGTATTTGCAAGTGAGCCTCCATTTAGAAACCTAGGAAATTCATTGAAATCTCACATAAATTTTATAAAAAATTAGTTTAATTTCACAGAAAAAATATAAAAATAAAAAAATTTCTGAATTCCAATCGGGCATGTCTGTAACTGTATCATATGGAGAGAATCGTGGCATGGATCCACTAGGCATTAGGGGGAGAGAAAACAGAAAAGTCCTATACCAAATAAATGCATGCACTTGAATTTTTAAGTCTAAATCTGGCAAGCCAATTGCTCTAATATCTTCCAAAATTTCTCGGTGAAATAAAAAAGAAAATTACTGGACCTGCGGCCCAATTCTTACTGGCTCCGTTTTCAAATTATTGACACAATTAATTTTAAACATTAAGTTTAATTATTCATCTAATTAAAAAAGTTTAATAAATATTATATATTTTGTTATAATTTATTTTATCAAAGTAGTTAAAATTATAAATTATAATTTTATACATTTGAATTAGTTTTTTAATAAGACGAATAGTTAAAATTATTGTCAAAAATAAATAATGTTGTCTAAAGTCAACTGTTTTAATAATTTGAAATCGGAGCTGAGTAATTCTAGACTGTGGGTCGAATGATGGTCCCACGCGTTTTCCGTACTGTTTTTCTCTTCCGATCTCCCGATCTATACAGTTCAGTATAGAATCGAGAAGCTCCCGAGAAGAGCCCAGAGCCCAGAGCCCAGAGGCGGCGCGGCGGGCTCTGGTCTTCTTCCTCTTCCTGCGGCGCCACCAAGCAACTCGGCCGCAACTCAAAGATTCGAACCATGGAAGGAGGAGGAGGCAACACGCCTTTCCCCGGCACCACAGCCACCGCCGTCGCCACCACCGTTCCTTCGACTGCGGTACGCCTATTCTTTTTCCTCTTTGTAGTCCCCATCTCCATCTCCATGCCACCGAGGTCCTAGGGGGTTAAACATGGGACGGAAGTTGAGCTTTTTTTTTATTGAATGGAAGATGCACTTCTGCCCTCCATACTGGTTGAATCGCGTTATTCGTACTTTTTTCGTAGACGTAATGTATAATTGTAAGCCTACGTTCCCAAGGGATTCTCAGAGGATGAAGGGAAAAAAAGAAAAAAAAACTTGCCTTGTGGAACATGAATTGCTTGTCAATTCCATCTGATACTGTATCTAATTTTATTTTCTCGGTCACTGATCGCCAGCATATTTTGCCATCCTGCAGAATGGGTTGCAGAAAGGAGATAGGGAGACCGCTATTGATGCAGAGGAAGCAAGGCTTAACAAACTGCCAGGCAGCAGTTCATATGTGATACACCGAATGAAAGTGCTAAACAAACTCCGCCAATTGCTTTCAATCAAGGTGAGGTCACATTTTCCTTACTTTATTATATATGAGAAATTATTGAGAATTAGGCTAGTTGTTTTCCACTATCCTGCTAATTTCTTCATCTCACCATGATGCCATAGTTAAAAAATTGCTGATAGTATTTTTTTGATCTTGAAATTTGTTTTTTCTGTACCCATAATCTTGACTGTATGTTGCTTCAGTCCCAGAACCAAAAGCAAACTAAAGGTCCTAGACTTCTAGGCATCCTTTATTCAAGCATACCCTGGATTGCTCGTTGTAGAAAATGCAGTATTGATGCATTATTTATGTTATTTCAAAGTATCAAAGTAAACTTCATCATCGATATCTGTTCTCTTACAAATATGTCATGAAATTCATTGAATGTATTGAAAACGACCACTGTAATTAGATTCCCTATGATTTGAGTGGCAAGCTTCTAAAGGTTGTGCTAACAATTTCTTGATTAGCAGTTTCAGAAAAAAACAATTTCTTGATTAGTGAGGACCTTTTTCTTGTAAAAGGAAATGACAGTGTGATTATAATGTTAAAATAGGTTTGATGTCAGAGTGTTACAGGATCAAATATTGGAGCTGTTCCAGTTTGGATGGAGGCTTCATATATTTTCTGTTGTTTTGTTTTCCTATTTTTTTCTGCTATGACTTAGACTGCTAAATACTTAAGCATTCATGGTTAGTACTCCAGTTAACTTAAAGTATGTGACACTTCATTTGAACACGTTTTTATGTGACTGTTGACTGGGATGGTTATATCTATCATTTTTATGTTGTTATCTTCATTTTTGAAATCTGTTTTTTTTTAGCCCTAACATCTGATTTATATCTTGAACCATGGTGGGGAGAAAGTTTTATTCCTGTGCTTAGATTTTTTTTTTTATCAAGTATCAGCCAGAGTTTTTAACCATTTAGCACTGAATATCGCAGAGAACCACATCTCAAGATGAAGAGCTTGAACTTCTTTTTGCAAGCCTTTCAATATAAAGTGTATGTGTCAGATAATTTAACCCTGTCAGGTAAGCTTCTACTACTTGTTGCAAATTTTCATCTCAGCATTCTGCATATGGAGATGTATTTTTTGATTTAGTGCATGATTTTTTCCCTCTGCATATCTTTTGTTTCTCAACATTCACACTTTATTTAGCTCAATTTGTTATACTTAATGCTACGATGTCTACCTTTTTTTATCTAAAGGGAAATATCATGTTTGCCTGCAGACGAGAGCACTGTTTCATCCCATATTTCCAATAGCTGCGTGTTCAAGATCCTTATATCTCCCTGTAGGATTACTAATTTGGGAATTGGCGAGATGTACCCTGTTCTTTTAACTTGGCAAAATTGTGGTGGTGAAATTATGCTATAAACATGTCCTGTAACGAGATGTATACCATCGTTGTATCCAGATGAACGCTTGTACCCACGAGTGCTGTTGCTGAGCAGCTGAGTATAGCTTCCAATGATAAATAACCATGATATTTGTCAATGTAGTTGATCTGCTTGATATGATTGTAGAGCAGTTTATTAAGATGATTCATATTATAGGAGTACCTGAACATATAGAATTCTCAGATGGCAGTATGGCACTAATGATCAAATTAAGCAAACTATTGCGTGCAATTTACGGTTGTTTATTAAGTTTCATACACGTTTTGGGAGCAAAGGAAACATTTAGTGCCCGTGACATTAAGAAGGTGTCTGGTTGAAACAATTTTCTCTGTAAATAGATCACGGTGTTAACTAAAAATGTTCACTTTTGGTTTAGTCGGACTGTAATCGGCTTACACTGTGATTGATTCCTGGCCTTCATGAGCACGATGCCCCCCGTCTAACACCGTAACGAGTCCGATTACGGGCAGAAAATCCGCTGGCTGATACCGTCCTTAGCCCTGTGCCTGCCTTCCTCTGTTGTGCACCGACCCCACGCTGCTCTTCCCCGCCTTCCTTCGCTGCGCGCCACCCCACTCCCAGGCAACTCCTCCCCTCCTTGTGACGCGTGTCGCTCCATCCACACGCACCTCCTCCCCGTCTTCCTCCGCTGCACGCCCAGTATCCCCGGTTGGAGTCGGTGGATACGAGCTGCTCCTGCGCGAGATGGAAATGTTGAGGAGTGCGGCTGCGGCATCCACGGTGGTGGGTGGGCAACAAAGACGCCAGTGGCGGAACTGAGTTAAGGGCCATCAGGGCCATGGAGTCGTAGTAGCAAATATGTAAATATTGTTTCCAAATTTTTAGACTAGCAAGCTAATTAACAGATTCTTCTATACCATGTTTTTTCATGCTATTGTACTGCTGCCAGCTGATTCAGTTGAAAACTTGATTAGAATGTGAAGTGTGGTAATCAAATTTCACCTTGCTTTATTTTTCCTGCTAATCCTAATTAATTGTGTGAATAAATGTAAAAAGCGCTTTAAATATTGATTTTTAACTTTATTTTTATATATGAGTACTGCTAAGGTTGATCAAATAGTATTTTTTTTTATCTCTTGAATGGTAAGATAAGAAATCAATCTCAGCTGTCAAATTTTATAAGTGCTAAAACTATTGCATGTCTCAGTTTCTAAAACTCTCTTATTACTTTAAAATTGTTTGATATAATAACTAATAATTATAGGAGGTTTGTTAATCATTTTATTCATCAAGTTTCATGCAAATGAACTATTCACAATGATTTTGATCTATTTTAGAAACTATTTTATATATTGTTGGCTCGTTGATAATGGTTCTAGTCTTACAGACTAAAGTTCCGTCACTGAAAGACGCCATGAGCGACGCCGTGAGGAAGGGCATGATGCCAATGTCTATGAGCGATGAGGAAGGGCATGATGCCGCTCGTCGACGAGGAAGGGCAGGGCACCGGCGTCCATGACCAGCACGCGGATCTCCAAACTGGCATCCATGAGCAGCGGGGAAGGAAAGGCATCGGCGTCTGCGAGCGATGAGCAAAGAGAGGTGTCGGCGTTGCGATCACGCGAGCGGATCTCCAAGCTCGCATCTGTGAGTAGCAAGGAAAAGGCGCTGGCGTTCGCGAGCACACGAGGGGATCTCTAAGTTGGCGTGCGCAAGCAACATGGAAATAGAGGCGCCGATGTCTGCGAGCACAATTGTGGAGCTCCACGCCCAGGTTTGCAAGCGGCGAGGAAGGAAAGGTGCCGATGTTGGTGAGCGGCGGGATCAATTACCGTTACTGGATAGGAGTAGGTACTGGATAGGAGTATAAAGCAAACAAAATATGTAATGAATGATCCCACCGCTAATACCTGTGCAATTCATTATCATTTCCGTTGACATTGTCAGACCACATACCAAACAACATCTAATTTTTTTGGAGTTGGTTTCTGTTCTATTTTAGGGATCTAACAAGTTCGGATTTATCTGTGTGAAAGTTATTGTAAACATTTTTGGGATGTAGTATCATGGTTGGTCTCAAGTTGGAACCCATGGTTTGCACAACTGTATTGTGTGAGGAATCAAGGTCCCATTTGACTTTCAGGATTATAGAATCCTGAATGATCCTCAGCTTAGATTTCAAAGATTTCTCTGACACCTTCCAGAAGTTCCTAAAAACTCATTTGTTTGGGAGCATGTTGGATTTTTTTAATCCCGTTTTTACAATCTCATGTGATTCAAAAGGACCCAAGATACAACTTTTGATATTAGGGGAAAGTATTAGAGAAGCGGTTCAATTAAGATTGAGAGCTATTGATTGGGTCGGGGGGGGGAGGGGTCATTTCTACAGTAATTTTCTTGAGAAAACTCGTTGCGGGTTCATTCCTACAGTATGTTTGTTGTCTACATTCATCGAACACGTCACCGTCACACTGCACGTGACTGTCCTCGTCAGGCATTATACATTGTCCTAAGTCAGGATCATATATTTTAAATTCTGAAAAATTATAATGGCATTTACCAAATTAATTCTTTAAAATTGCCATCTGATTTTTAACCTTTTTGGCTATTAGGTACCAAAGACTAAAAGTCAAAGATCTTTTAGTGGGAGATTCAAATACTAAATACTTCCATCTTTTAGATAATGGAAAATATAGGAAAAATATGCATTTTTCAGTTGAACCATGAGGATAAGGTAATAAGCGGTAATCCTGAATTTAAAAGGTATATCACCAATTATTACAAGCAACTATTTGGACCTTCAGTTACTAGCTGCGTTAACCTGGATGAATCCCAAACTGATTCCCGGCTGAATTCTATGAGCCTTCTGAGACCTAATAATAAATGGTTAATAGGAAATATGCCCTTGAACTTTTGTTGTTTTAAAAATATGTCTTTAAACTTCTAGTAATCAGTTTGATGCCATTATTATTCTGACGAAATTAAAAATATGCTCATATGGACATATTTCTAATTAAAAATAAATTGGAAATATGCTCGTATGGGCATTTTTCCAAGTAAAAATATAGCAATTTTCACTTAAAAAAATTCTCATATGGACATATTTCTAATTTCGGCAGAATAATAATTGTATCAGATCGATTACTAGAAGCTCAAGGAAAATTTTTGAAACGGCAAAATTGTAAGAGAGCATATTTTTTATTAACCCTTGAAATATGGAAATGTAGTAAAGTAAATTGTATTCTACCCGGCCCAATCTTCAGTGTCCGGCCCGGATTAGGCTTGATAGTCCAGCCCAAATAAAATCCTGGGATCCTGTGCTTAAAAAAAGCCACCTCTACACCAAAAAAAAGTCGAGAGACAACCCACGGAACCCGAACCTACTCGAATCCATTGCCATGGCGTCTCGTATCGTTGCGGCGGCGGCGGCGCCCTCTTCCTCGTCCCCCATTGCCCGCCTCATCTCCCGCCGCGGCCTCGCCGGCGCTGCAGGTAAGCACGCAAGCGCGCACCCTCTCCGTTCGTTCCCTCAGATCTAGGAATCCGTACCGTATGGTCGCTTGGATCAGCGCTAGTGGATTGGATCCCGTCAGGTTCTCGGCGGCGATTCGTTTCTTGCTTGTAGGTAACCAAGGCCGATGCCGTGGATTGGCATATGTACGGAGAACTCGGTGCCCTTTAGTTGTTAATTTGCGGGTAGTACTATGGTGATTTCTTAGTGTTAGCCTTGTTGATCTATTCGTACTGGTGTTTTCTTAGTGTTAGCCATGTTGATCTATTCGTATTCTGTGGTTTGTAGATCCCCATGCCCCTCCGAAGGTGAACTTATGGCAAGATCCGCTCAGCCCTAGCAAATGGAAGGAAGAACACGTGAGTATCCCCCACATTCTTGTGTTTTAATTTATTAAGCCATCTGATTGTGAGTCGTTATGTTCATTTTAGTAGGTTATCCCCTCGTAATATCTTGTTTAAATGCATTACTTCTAATGGTAGCAAGTCATTTTGTTCATGTTGGTGTCCATTCAGTGAACTGATTTGCCCGATATTGTATAATGAAATTATGCCTTCTGTATGATAAGTTTTCTTTTTTGCCTGTATGGTCTGTGTTACAACAAAGGAGTATATCATTTGATGTCTGAACTAGTAAAGCTTTGAGTCACTGAACTTCATGTACTATGATGCCTTGGGCGTTCTGGTTATATTTCTAGATTATGTTTTTGTTTATTGTGAAGAATCTCTGGGATCGTCGTCCTATCTGTGCAACCATTATCATCCATTTGTTGTCTGCAGTTGAGTTTGTCTTACTGTGCTCCTGTAGTTTTGTTTATAACATCTGCTTTTGATTCAGGCCCTGTTTGATTGGGATTATAATCTGGTAGATCATATAATCTTTAAGGTTATAATCTGTAGAGGTAAACAAACAGGACATATTCTTTGTCCAGATTATATAATCTACAACCCAGATTATTATAATCTTATAATCTGTCCAAGAGGTTATTATTTCAGATTATAATCTAAGAAAAGACCCACTGCCTATACCAACTTCACAAAAATTACCCACCATGCCATCCATATGCCCCTACGAGATCATAGCCTTCAAATTGAAAGGTATTTTTGTCTTAATATAGGCAAAAGAAATAATCTGACCTCCATATGTACCTAGATTATAATCCAGATTATAACTAATAGATTATAATCTAGATTATATAATCTGCTGGGTAAACAAACAGGTCCTCAGTTCTCTTTGGGCAACACCGGTGACTTCTAACAACATTCTTTTACCATTCTTATTAAAAAATATGATAAATATGGTATATTTTGTTATAAATTGCTTTATCATTAAACGTATTTGAAACATGGCTAATAAATTTACACGTTTGAATAAGACGAATATTCAAAGATTACATTAAAAGTCAATGGTGTCAATATTTTAAAACCAGAGGGAGGACGGACTTTGGTTTGTGTTTTTTCCTCAATCATAGCTGTATTTACTCTGATTAGTTATCTGTAAATGAACTAACTTTTATTTCACTTTTTGTTTCCTAATTTGTTGACATATGCCCGGTGTAACTAGTTGTGTGTACTTGCTTTTTCATGCAATTTTAGTATCAATTTCGTCCATGAAGAACATTTGCTGATTATTCTTTATATGTGCAGTTTGTTCTGGCGAGTCTATCGATGTGGGGTGGTCTTATCTATGGTGGTTTCAAGTTATTCTCTGGTGGGAAGAAGGAAGACAAGACAGAGGTATGTGAACAATTAATCATTTATTTATATTATGTCTTCAACTGTGCTGGATATAGGAGAGTGCTCTCTAGTACCCAAGTCTATGGCTCTGTTTAGCAAAACTTATTTCCAGGCTATATTCATGTAAATTAGCAGATGCTGTGCCAAACAACTTATTAGTTTAGCAGCTTCTTAGAATGAACTAAAGAGCAGTTTATTTTTCACCAGCTGTTCAAATAACAAGGCATGTGATTTCTAGATAAATAAAAAATTCATGCAAAGTAGACATCTACCTGAATATAAACTGAAACTACTTGTGCTATGCAAATTATGCTGTTGATTTGTACGCGATCTGCACTGAAATAACCTGATTTCATCCTCTCAATCAATGAATCAGTACCACATTGTAGCTTATTGTTGCAAACCAGGACCTGCAACCACTTTGGTTTTTGTTATGATGAGATTTTATAATTTTTGGAATCTAATACTGTAGGAAATTTTTTTACTTTGTTACAGGCTGCACCAGCAAAGGCATAATAGGGTGCACTGGAGCTTTATTGCATGGCCATTGAACAATGTTAAATAATGAGGCGTGTTATGATGTTTTTTACATTGACGATAATTTGTGGCAACTAGAGATTTTGATTGTAATTCAGGCTGGATTTTGAGGAGCTAGACTTACTCTCGGCCGCTTGAATAATATTGCTGCAGTTGAATTTCATATTTGTTAGCACTGCATATTTCTTCCCCTGAAACAAGCAATTGGTGTTTTTGCAAATCTGTTATCATCTAAATTCTCCCCACCATCCAAGTTTTTTAGAGAATCAAGACCTCTTCTTCATTAATCATAAGGATTACTGTCTCGCAGCAGCCATTGCTGCAGGAAAGGATTATTCCAGACATCCCTACGTCGAGCAAACTGGTTATAGAAGCCATTTGCTTACGGTGCTTCTATACAGCAGCATGGTAGTTTTTTAAGCCTACAGCAGCTAGTTGGTGCTACAATACATTGCAATTACTCCGTAGCTAGCTTAGAGAGGATTTGTTGAGTACATGCACTGAATCAACCGGTTTCATTAGGAACCGAAACTTGCATCAACCGGTTTCATTAGGAACCGAAACCCTAGGGAAAAATCTAAAAACTTCAGAAAAAGTACATGCATTGCGAGAATCAACCGGTTCTTTAGGAACCAAAACCTTAGGGAAAAAGCTAAAAATTTTAGGAAAAATATTTCCCTATGAAATGTCATAGAAAAGATTACTACGGAAAAAGCCGACAGAAAATTAGGAGTGTTCTACAGTTCTTTGTGAAAATTTTAGGAAAAGGAATCTGTGAAAATTCTAGAGACACATTCCTTTTCTAGGAAATTTCTAGGGAAATCTGGTGGGTCCCATTAAAAAAAAAAAAGACGTGGGTCTGCAGCCCAACGCCGTCACGCTCCTCCGTGGCAGGTGCTGGTCGACGCCACGCGCAGCCACTGTCGACAAAGATGTTGCCCGCACACCGGACCTTCCTCCGTCGCCGTTGCTGCTCGACGCCACGCGCAACCACCGTCGACAAAGACCTTGCCTGCACACTGAACCTTCGCTGCATGTGGCACCGTCGACGCGTTGCCCACCGCCTGCCGCATGTACTGCGCTCGGCGCACTCCGTCGATGCGCCGGGCGACGCTGGCCGCTGCGCCGAATCATGGATGCCACCACACCGGTTCACCAAAACTGATGCCATCGCGCCGCTACCACGAGGTTGACACCACAGCCCGTGCCCCGATGCTGGCATTTGCGCCTCCGCCCCGCCCGGCCCCCTCGCCACTGGACCGATGCCGCTCGACGAGCTGCGGCCCGACGCCGGCTGCTGCCCTGCCCAGCCGAGGTCGATGCCATCGATCCCGCCACGGCGAGCTGCTGCTGCGACGTCGTCCTTCGCGCCGACGCCCCGCCCAGCCTAGGTCGACGTCGCCGGCCCCCACGCCCCTGCTCCGATGCCTCCCGACGAGCTGCGGCCCAACGCTGGC
>BCLG01000189.1:190581-215105 GCA_001602295.1 Zoysia matrella
CCCACGCCACACTGCCTCACGCGCAGCCCACACGTGCCCTGGCTAGCGCCGCCGTCTCGTGCCTCACCACCACACCGCGCTGCTCGCCGCCTGCTTCGCACAGCTTCTCTCCGACCGGTGCGCGCCGCCCGTGCTTACTCCACCTCGCTGCGCATCTTCCAAGCCGTCACCACTAGTCTCTCCAAAACCCTTGTGGGGTTTTAGCCTTAGGGTGATTGGTTGCTTTTCCGACGATTTCTTCAGCAGTTTCTTGCACTTCTCCTGCGGGGTATCGTGTTCTGTCACCTTCATTTCATCAGAAATGCCCCGCATGCCTTGTTTGTTAATTAATTGCAAAAATTGGTATAAATTACTTAAAGGTCTCACCTTTTACTGCCAATTGACATGATTAATTGACAAATTCTCGTACTTAGTGCCATATTGAGATCATCTCTTGCATATTTTTTGATATGGCATTGATTCTCCTGTCTTTAGTGTCACAATTTGGATGCATTGCTATATTATGAATTGTGGCATTAGTTTGTCGATATCACCTTTGGGCCGGTGATTCCACTGCTAGGACTTCATTTAGAGTCGCTCACCTTTTTGTGCTTACAACCTATTTTTTATTCCTATGTGGTGTTAGTGAAAGTTGGTCAGTGGATCAGGACAGGACATATTCAGTGGCAGTTCAGAAGTCTCAGTCAGTCCAATGGTTTTCTTGGACGTGTTAAGAGCCAAGCTTTGAATCCTATCTTGCAGAGTCAGCTGGTCAGTAGTGCTTTCAACGTCAGTTGATCTTTCAGACAGTGGACAGTATGGGCAGACAGAAACCAAGTTCAGAGGAGAAGAGAAAGGACAAGGCAGTTGAGCCTGAGAAGAAGAAGAAGTAGAGGACAGGTGACCCAGAGTGGGACAGAGCCCTAGCTGCTGCAGATGTGGATGTTCCTCCAAATAGGAGTCCTGGTGCTTTGAGGATTGGTGGTTCTGAGCCCCAGAGGGAGTTGAGGAGGTCGATCCATCAGAGAGTGGTGACCACTCCTTTAGTGGCTGAGGCACAGCCGTGGAGAGCTCCTGCCAGTAGGCAGTCGAGAACCGCGGAGGGAGAGGCAGTCCAGCGGAGTTCACAGCAGAGGACACAGAGGTGTCCACATCAGAGGACTGGAGTTTGTGAGGTTTGCACTGCTAGAGTCGAGAGAGCTCGCCGAGCCATGGGCAGGATCGTAGAGGTCGAGGTTGATCTATTGAAGCTGAAGGGCCCGGCTATCAAGGCCAAGAGGAGAGTGTATTTCACTGCTTGGGTCCCCGCTAGCAGACATACCGATGCTGGTCAGTTCTGGACAGTACTCCAGCGGAGGATCTATGAGGCCTACAGGGGGCAGCTTGCCACTAAGGGCAAGAGTTCAGTTCAGGCAGAGTAGGAGGAGCAGAGGAGATTTTGAGAGGAGCAGGCTGAGCTCATTCGCCGAGACAGGGCCGAGTTTGAGGAGAGGATCCGACTTGAGCGCCTCCATATTGAGGAGCGGTTTCGGATGGAGAGAGAGCTTGCTGAGTAGAGTAGACGGTAGAACAGAGAGTTTTATGAGAGGTCGCAGCGCTCTCAGTTGGAGATGACAGCGACCATATCTTATATGTCTGTCGGGTTTGAAGCTATTGCATCTTATCTCTAGGAGACCGGTATGCCACCACTGCCTGCTTTCTCGACGACTACGCTACTGGGTCTCTTGCCACTACAGCTTCAGCTGACAGCTCCTCAGCCGCATTATTCGTCAGTTCCAGCTTTCACGGCAGATGTTCAGAGTCAACAGCCCACCTTCACCACTCTGCTCTCAGCCCCGCTTTCACCGCTCATACCTTTTGGGACAGCTAGCACTTCTGCGAGTACTGGTGAAGTTAGTGTGCCTGTTACCTCATCTCAGTTCTCCCCAGTTTTCTCGTACTCTATGTCAGCACTATTTGCATCAGCTGAGCCTAGAGTCTCAGTTCTGGCAATTGAGTCAGGGACGGCTGTTGGTAGTTCTCCGTTGGCACCCAGAGTTCTATCTTTTGAGTCTACCTCAGTCGAGTCAGTGACAGTTGAGCACCGCCTGTGTCTTCATAGCCAGAGCCTTCTACTACCATAGTAGACCAGCCTAGAGCGTCAGATGTAGCTATTTTGGTCGAGGCTAGATATTCAGCAGAGGAGACAGCTCAGGCCCTTGCTAGTTCAGATCAGCCAGTTACAGTTGATGGCAAGGAGCCTTCCCCGACATCTTCCTCCGGTTTGAGTGTCTTTGATGATTCTGAGCAGCCTGGAGGAGATGTGTCAGCACCAGCAGCCGAGCCAGCCTCAGAGGAGCAGCCACCGACCGTCACTGCACTTAGCTCTTCAGCCGCGCAAGATTAGTTATTCTTGTAGGAGCTTGGATGAAAGACTTGTGGTGTATCGCTTTTTGAGTGGCTAGCTATCTAGAGGATGCCGTGGATGGGTAGTTAGGTCTTTTGGATCTTGTTTGACGGATTTCTTGGCTTTTCATGTTATTTTGATGAGCTTGTGTTTCATTTGACTCTTTTAGCTCATTGGAATGCACTCGGTTTTTGACTAACCTCGTGATTTCATTGTGTTTAGCTCCTAGTACTTTATCTATTTTGTAGGTTCTTTTGTGCATGTGCGCTCCTGTCTCATTCTCTATTGTGCATTATTCTTTGTCAAACCAGCATTCTCCCTCTCTATATGCTTTCTCGGTGTCATCTTTTTGGATGATTAGATGACAAAGAGAGGGAGAGAGCTACCAAATTGGGGGAGAACTGGAGGAGAGCGACGCTTCCTACCCTTGACAAAGTAGGGGAACTCTTGCAAAATTTTTCTGAAGAGTCATCAAGGTAAGGGGGTAAATGTTCTTTTGACATGCATTTTATACTCTATCTTCTTTTATCTCGTTTGAGCTGTTTGTGTGTACTATGGTTGTCATCAATCACTAAAAAGGGAGAGACTGTTAGCTTCATGACCTTTGAAGTCCTCTAAAAGGTATGAATTGATTTTGGTGATTGAATGAATAACTATAGGTAACGGTTGTGTTGTAGGTACCACCCTGCTAATTCTACTTCAATATAGTGGGCTTCTTCGGTGCATGACAAAGACGAACCCTAGAAGAGGAGTTGCCGGGCGTCAGAGAACCAAGGCTAAGGACTAGCTAGAGAGTCTATAGTAACGCCGGTACTATTAAGGAGGGTAAGGTCATTTGTTTTCTATCATACAAGTGTTAGAGTGTGTGAATGCTCTTTAAATCCTCAGAAAGCACTAACGATGACAGAGAAAGCGAAGTCGAAGACCGGAGCTCAAGAACATGCTGAAGATTCTGTCACCGAACAGTCCGGTGAGCCTTGAAAGAGCTAGTCTAGAGAGAGGTGCTCTCTGAAATCAAGATGGAGTCCTCGGATAGTCCGTCGGTGCAGTGACCAAACAGTCCGGTGAGCCAGAAGAAGTCCAGAGAAAGTGTCTTTGGGAGTCCAAAAGTGAAAGTCACCAGACAGTTTGGTGAAGGTATGCACTGGACAGTTTGATGTCCTATGAAATGGATTCTAGAGAGGGAGTTTCCTGTAACACTTCAAGTTTTGAATAAAGAAGCAAGTTCGTTTTGAATTCAAAATTTCGGAACCGAGCTCCAAAAAGAGTTAAAATGCTTGAAGCAAAAACTCTAATCTCGAATTTGAATTTGAATTTCAACACAAGTTCAAAATATTGATTTCAAAGTTTGGTTTTGAAATAAAAATTTCATTTGAAAGGTCCAACAAATACTGGAACTTTTGTGAAATTTTATTTAAGAATTAAAAAGGCCCCAAAAGAATTGTTTCCTCTTAAATGGCTGCCTGATTTCCGAATTTTATAAAATTAAATATATTTCGATTTTAAACTTGGGCCCAAAATGAAAGTTATTCCTTTTGAAAAGTTCTACCACTCTGCAAAGTTTCACAATTTTTAGAGCTCGGGAGAATGGATTTTGGATTAAAAACAGAAGGTGTTTCCAGGAAATAAGCAAAATCAGGAAATGGAAAGGAGAGAAGGGCCCGCCTGTCAGCTGCCCTGTGCACCCTTCCCCAACCTGTGGCCGCCAGCGCGCACGCCCAGATGCCGCCGCGCCTATGGGTCGTCCCTGCATGTGTGCCACGCATCCGTGGACGTGTCTCCCTGTCAATGCACGCGATCAACGCCTCTCCCGGCCCACACCCTCGCCTCTCACCCTCTCTCTCGTGCCCGAGCTCGGCCGCACGACCACGTCGCCGTCGAGCACCCTCTCCGAACCATCCCCAGCCTCCGTCCCTCGATGAGGAGTTGCGCCTCTCGTCCCTCGAGCTCTCGTCACCTCAGTTCGCCACCCCTCCCTCTGAGCTCGATGGAGTTCGAGCTTCTCCCCAATTTCAGAGCTTCGACGCCACCGGCAGTACCCATCAAAATCCGACCGTGACGGGTGAAGGTTCTTCAGTATTCCTCTGGGTTCTTTTGGTTCAGGCTATCAAGCATCCTCTGGAGCTTTCAATCGATCTTTTTCATGGCCAATCGCGCAGGTTTTGGAGCCTGGCCACCGCCGGCCGCCTGTGACCCGTCACCCTCACCGTCGAGCTCCACCCTCAGGCCGTTTCCAGCAACTACCTCCTCCACGCCGGCCTTCTATGCGCAACCACAAAGCTTCCAGTGAAAAAGATATCATTTTTCGTGCACCCTAGCGCGGCCACCAGCCCGTCGGACCTCATCTCGGGCCGCCTTCCGCTGCCGGCTCGATTCCGGTGAGCACCTCCGGCCGGCCACCCCTCCACTGAGTCCGCAGCGTAACGCTGATCATTTTCGTGCCACTCGTTCCGAGTTTCACCGCCGGACAGCAGGCGCCAGCGAGCGACGCCGCCGCGCCGGCCGGCCGCCACCATGGCCGCCACTGGAGGCCCGACTCCCTCCTTGTGGGATTTTCTGTGGCCGCTGGATCACGTGCAGTCCAACTGTGCGACCCCACCTTGTGGCCTCCATCTTTGGGCTGGGACGCCAAGTGGGCCGGTTCCTCTTTTGGGCCGCGGTGAGCCCAGATGGCTGGAAAAATAGTTATTATTTATGGATAAATTATCTAATGGTCCATAAATGATTTCAATCTTCTAAAATTCGTATAAAATTCATCCTAACTCGGAAAAATGTGAAATAAATTTTATTAGGATCCTCTCAACTAGAACAATGTTCTGAAGCTAAAATATGCATGAAAATAATTTGAATAACTCAGATCACATAATAGCTCATTAATTCATTATCTTCATTCCTTGTCATATTAAAATGTTATAAAATTCAATTTCATGTTTCTTTAGGTAAACCGTATATTTCAGAAAGGTTTCATATTTATTTACATCAAAAATAATTTTATAAGTAATTTATCGTGTTTTGATAGTGTTTAATTCATTATAAATTCATTTGATTTCAATAAATCCTGAAACCTTGTCAAATATTAGTTTATACCGACAAATTAAATTATACTTTAAGTTTTGAAAATCATGTACAAACAATTTTGTAACTATATTTACTAGTATGCTTTTAAAAACAAGAAACTATCATCGCATGTAATTCGGTTTAAGCTTTAAAAATCTGCATAATTCATTTACTTGCATATCACTGCATGTATAGGACCTGAAGTTTACGAGGAGGACTTTGGTGACGATCTGTCAGGTAAAGAAGCTAACTTTGAGCAAGGCCAAGGCATGCCCTAGCGCATGAACCTTGTTTTAAGATTTTATTTTACCACTATATATGATATGATTAATGTGTTGTGCATTAGGTTTATAGGAGTTGATTAAAACCGTAGACTGCATAATAGTACCCTTACCTATATTAAGTATTTTGGTACGGGTATCTCGATGTAGAGCTAGGCTATGAGTTTTAATTAATGGTAGAAGTCGAGTGATTGGGAACTTCACTTGCGAGTTATAAGTTTACCCCTGGTTTGGAATCTCACAGGAAAGGATGAGGTTCAGTTATTTTGTCACATGATATGATTAATTGGAGACCAGACATGGAAGTATAGGATGGTAACAAGAGAGGAGTCCTGTGTGTGGTAGCCCTGTCTGTGTCGGTTAAAGACCGTACTGTTGTTGGCCCTACTGAGCAAATTTGAACAATGTATGTGTCGGTTAAGGACCGTACCGTTGTTGGCTCTGCTGAGCAAGTTTGAACAGTACTGATTACATACTGGATATGTGGAACCCAAAAAACTGATGTAGCCCAATGTGCGTAGTGACTGGATGCAACCGTACCTCTCTTCTTGAGATGATTAGAAGGGAGAGCTTTGAGGCTAACCATGGCTATAACCGGTGTGGTTATCGCATAGACGAACACTGCTCGGGAGAAGTGAGCATCGGACCGGTGCTATGTGTCATTGGTGTGAAAGGTTGACATGTACGGCTTTCGAGAAGCACGCATTTGTTATGTAATCAGGTTTCTCCAGCTAGATGTAAATCAATTATAATCGTAGCCTCTCATAGTAATGAGTACTACTTGTTTCACTGTGCCACATCGTAGATAAAAAGTGGAATAAGAAGTGAATGAGAAAGTAATATGATGTGTTGGATATGATTATTGTAAATTGCTTGACAACCATGATTGTGGTAACATACAGTGCTAACTAAATTTACATTTTGTGAAACTTAATTACTACTAAAACTTGAAAGTAAGATTTTATTCTTAGAGCTGATTTTTATGCAAATAACTATCCCATATGAGTCAGCCTTATCATATCTTTTAGAGTTGGCTGTAGTTAGCCATGTTGACGGGTAAGACTTGCTGAGCATTCAAATGCTTAGGGCGTGGCTCTTTGTGGTTTTATTTTGCAAGTGATCTCTCTTTTCCTCCTCTAAACCAACCGGCAGGAGCGACCTCCGAGGGTGGCCATGTTCATTGGGAGCCCTGCTTGCCACGCTGAGCTGTTATGTGTTGCTAGAAGATGCATCGTGTGGGCATTGATGGCATCTTATCTTTATCTCTAGGAGACCTTAGTAGTATTTTAAATAAGTGAATGGTTCCGCGCTTTTAAAAACTCTGGTTTGTAACTTAAATATCAGTTTGTGTCATATTTTATTGTGCTTGAGTTGTACTATTGGTCCTCGCTTCGTCGAGTGACACCCAATAAGATCATGAAGGTCGATGGATCGTCTTTTCGCGGGGCGGTTTGTCATAGCTAGTACGAGAGCAATATTGGGAATAGTACACTTTAAAGCTATTTTTGAAAAGCTAATTACCTTGAGAACCCTTAGTTAAAGCCCAATTAAGGACTATAGTAGTGTCTATCAGGTGGCAATGCTAACTTTTTGCATTCACGCATATTACTTTCAATCTTTTATTATTCTAGCAATGACATGGCTACGTTCAGGTAAGAGGGTAAGGTATGCACTCGAATGCGGTAAAATTTGAGGGCTCATCCATACGAGGTTCGGTGGTATGGAGTGTCCCGTACAACGATTAGTACGGAAAGTGAATATGTTCTTTAGGACATATGAAATATTTGCCGTCTAATGGGGAGTGCGGCCATTCGCCACCTAATGCTAAGCATGGACCTCTTGCCGTGTGATATGAATCACAGTCGCGTCCCTCAAGACGTGGCCTACTTGAGGACGCCCCGTATGGAATGATACGGAATGTAAAGCTTTTATTTTGATATGTATATTGTTGCCTGCCTGTCGTGTTTGTGTGGTTTTCTGTAGGTACGCTAACCGCGAAAATTAGTATGTGTAGTAAATGACTAACTGTGTCTTGTGAAAACGTGTTTGTCGCCGAGGTCACGTATGACTGCTATATTGGCCAATTTTATTTTTGTGAGGACCGATAGGACGATTGCATATTGAGCATTGCATTTAAAAATCGTAAATAACCAAATAAACTGAAAAGAAATCTCCTGACTTGTTAAAAAAAAAGAGATTTAAAAAGTTTTATCCAGCCAACTTGGGTAGAAAAGTCTTCTCTAGTCTTGGCTAATCAATCCCTCAACCTCGAGTTTTGAAATGAACCTGATCACTGTCGTTACTCCTGAAATCAGCACCCTGCTCCGAGTTTCAAAAATTCATAACTTCTGTTTAATTTATCGTGTGAGGACAAGTAAATATGCGTTGGAAAGCTATGAAAGTCCTCTACAACTTTATTGTTCCACACCAGATCTGATTCGGCCTGTATGAGTTCCAGAAATTAGTTTTTCTACATTCTACTTGCTGCCAGCCTAGGACAGAACGAGTGTTGTTCTGTTTTTCATGCTTTGTCTGATAAAAAAATGCCATTCTGCGTGCGCTCATCACTGAAACCTTGGCTTCACTGTATGTGTTTTAGAAAGGAATATCATACCTGGGGTGGAGAGAAGTTTTAACCACTTGTTTTAACATTCTTTCCGCGTCAATTAATACGATATACATCTTGATGACAGGATGGTTCGTACCCGTGAACTTGATGAGGTGTATGAACGAGGTCCAGTGATCAGCGGGACAATGCACCTCCGCAAGCACTTACCCTTGCTGAAGCCATTGTTGAACAGACCCACTTGCTCAGGACTCTGGTTCAGCAAAATGTCAGAGATGGAAATTGCCAAGGGCATCAAGAGCGCCGTCAGCATAGCTCCTATGCAGATTTTCTGGCCACCCACCCAACGACCTATGCCGTCACCACCGAGCCTCTGGATGCGGACAACTGGCTTCGCATCATAGAATCCAAGTTCAGGCTGATCCGTTGTGCAGATGATCAAAAGACTGACTTTGCAGCACAACAACTTTTGGGCTCTGCACATGCATGGTGGCCAATTTCACAGCTGCTTTGCCTTAGGACCATCAAGTGACTTGGAATGAGTTAAAGGCTGCTTTTAAGGCTCAACACATCCACGAAGTACTTATGAAAAAGAAGATGCAGGAATTCATGGCCTTGAAGCAAGGGAACCACAACGTTCATGAGTATTCTCATATCTTCAACCAGCTCGCATTGTATGCTCCTCAGCATGTGGACACTGAGGAGAAGAGGAAGGACTGTTTCCTGGAAGGTCTGAACTCCAAGCTTCACGCTAGAATGGGTACTAATGTGAGTAGGAGCTTCAGTGAGCTAGTGAGCGCTGCCATCACCACAGAAGATCTATGGCAGACTCATGAAGAGAAGAAGAAGAGACGCTTCACTCCAGGACCATCTGGTGGAGCCCCACAGAAGTACCACATGGTTTACACTGCTCCATCTGGTCAGCAGTACCGTTCTACTCCTGTTCAGCGACCTCCGTATCACCCTCCTTAGCAGCAGCAGCCACAACAGTAGATCATGTATCGCGCCCCTGCTCCAGCCCCTCAGGTTTCAGTGGGCGTACGACCACCACCACAACAGGGGCGACCGAAATCCTTCCCATGTTATAATTGTGGCCGTACAGGTCATTTTGCCAAGGATTGTCGTATACCGAAGCAGCAAGGTAATGCACCTCGTCCTCAAGCTTACGGTGCTCATCAGAAGCAAGGTCAGCAGAAGCCTGCAGTCAAGACCGGTCGAGTGGACTATACTACGACTGAGGAGATTCCTGAAGATGCGTTTGTGCTTGCTGGTATGTTCTCACTCGACGGCAACCCTGCGTTTATTTTGTTTGATTCCGGTGCATCGCATAACTTCATTAGTCATACTTACGTGGAGAAGCATAGTATAGAGAGTGGCGAGATGAAGTCGCCTTATATTATCCACTCTCCCGGAGGGAACATAATAGCTAAGCTACAAGTGAAAGATGCACCTATAAACCTTGGAGGAAAAATATATCCAGTTAAGTTCATATTATTGGAAGGACAGGGGATAGATGTTATCTTGAGTACAAGATGGATGAAATATCACGGAGCTATTTTGGATATAGCTGCTAGTGTTGTTCAGCTTCGATTCCCTATCCATGGCGATCACCGCCTAATGTTGGCAAATTCAAAAACCCCTGAAGCAATAGTTCATCATCTTGCCGAGAAGAAACTACAAGACATCCCGGTGGTATGTGAGTTCTCAGATGTATTTTCAGAAGATCTACCTGAGATGCCACCAGACAGAGGAGTAGAGTTCAAGATCGAACTTCAACTTGGTACGACCCCAATATCCAAGCAACCTTATAAGATGGCACCTAGAGAATTAGCTGAATTAAAAGTACAACTTAATGAGCTTTTGGAGAAAAGATTTATTCGGCCTAGTTCTTCACTATGGGGTTGTCGATCAATTGGTAGGTGCAAGAGTGTTCTCTAAGATTGATCTTCGTTCTGATTATCATCAAATCAAGATTAGAGAAGAAGACATCCCGAAGACCGCCTTTTCTACCAGATACAGTATTTATGAGTTCTTGGTCATATCTTTTGGCATGACCAATGCGTCGACACATTTCATGTCTCTCATGAATCAGTTTTCATGCCGGAGCTAGATAAGTTTGTTGTTGTGTTTATCGTTGACATTCTGGTCTACTCAAAGTCAGAACAAGAGCACACTGATCATCTTCGGGTTGTTTTACAAAGATTAAGAGAGCATCAGCTTTATGCCAAGTTTAGCAAGTGCGAGTTCTGGCTGAGAGAAGTGCCATTTTTGGGCCACATGATATCTTCAGAAGGAATCTCCGTGGACCCAAGCAAGATTGAAGACGTGGTGAAGTGGAAGTCTCCTACCTCTGTTTTAGAGATTTGAAGTTTTCTGGGTTTGACAAAATATTATAGAAGATTCATCCCAAATTTCTCCAAGATAGCCAAACCGATGACAGACCTATTGAAGAAAGACACTAAGTTTGTATGGAGTGAAGCATGAGAAGAGGCATTCCAGACATTGAAGAAGCATCTTACTACTGCTCCAGTATTAGTTCAGCTGGATATTGGAAAACCTTTTGATGTGTATTGTGATGCTTCAGGCACAGGTTCTGGTTGTGTCCTAATGCAAGAAGTTAGGGTCATCGCTTATGCATCACGCCAACTCCGTAGGCATGAACAGAATTACCCTACCCATGATTTGGAGCTAGCAGCGGTAGTTCTTGCACTGAAGATATGGAGACATTGCCTTATGGGTAATTTAGTGCACCTTTATACAGATCACAAGAGTTTGAAGTATCTGTTCACTCAGACTGAGCTGAACATGAGGCAGAGGAGATGGTTAGAACTGATCAAGGATTTTGAGTTGGAGATCCATTATAATCCAGGGAAGGCTAGTGTGGTAGCGGATGCACTGAGTCAAAAAGCTCATTGCAATTTTATTGAACTCGCAAATACAGTGGATGAGGAACCTACCGTGCGAGTATTGCCACATTTAGCATTGTTCAACCTCGCCCTCATTCCTACCATCCGAGAAGAAATAGTTGCAGCCCAGAAGAAGGATAAAGGTATGGCACATCTCCGAGAAAAAGTGAAGGCCGATACAGCCAAGTGCTTTCATTTAGATGAAGAAGGTGTTTTATGGTTCAAGGGAAGACTAGTAGTGCCGAAAAATCTCAAGCTCCGAAAGAAGATTCTTGATGAAGCTCACTTGTCCATGTATTCCATTCATCCTGGAAGCAATAAGATGTATCAAGATCTGCGCAAGAAGTTTTGGTGGACAAGGATGAAAAAGGAAATAGCACGGTATGTGGCTGAATGTGATACTTACCGAAAGGTTAAGGCAGATCATTTGAAGTCCGCTGGAAACCTACAACCGTTGAGTATTCCTGCGTGAAAGTGGGAGGACATCTCTATAGATATTATCATCGAACTTCCCATGACATCAAGAAAGCATGATTCCATCTGGGTAATCACTGATCGACTGACCAAGTCGTCTCATTTTATTCCAGTGTATACCTGTTGTAACGCCAAGAAGTATGCCGAACTATACCTCTCTCGTATAGTTTACTTGCATGGAGTTCTAAACACCATAGTCTCCGATAGAGGACTGCAGTTCGTTGCTCGCTTTTGGGAACAACTTCATGCCATGTTAGGCACCACTCTGATTAGAAGCTCTGCATATCATCCTCAGACTAACGGTCAGACAGAGCAGATCATTCAAATCCTCGAAGATATGTTGCATGCATATGCGTTGCATAATAGCAAGAGTTGGGATGAAGGGCTGCCATTAGCAGAGTTTTCATATAATTACAGCTATCAAGAAAGCATCAAGATGTCACCCTCTGAAGCTTTATATGGGCGTTCATGTCGTACACCCTTAAATTGGTCTGAAATTGGAGAAAGGGTGATATTTGGACCCAAGCTCGTCACAGAAGCCGAAGAACGAGTCCATGTCATTCAATCAAATCTTCGAGCAGCACAATCGATGCCATCTTATGCTTTGTCTTTAGGAGTCCTAAGTTGTATTTTAAATAAGTGAACGCTTCCACGCTTTTAAATACTCTGGTTTATAACTTAAACATTAGTTTGTGTCATATTTTATTGTGCTTAAGTTGTACTATTAGTCCTCGCTTCGTCGAGTAACACCCAATAAGATCTTGGAGGTCGATGGATCATCTCTTCGCGGGGCGATCTATCACATTTCTCTAGCCGGGGAGGAAGAAGGGTCACCGGACAGTCCGGTGATCCAGCCATCGGATAGTTGGGTGATTGCATAAAGCAGTCAGTTTTATGACATCACGTCCCAACGGTTGTTTCTGAGCTTGGAGCCTATTTAAACTGTAGAGAAGGACGTTTTCTAGTGTGCCCTTGATCAGAATTGTTGGAGCCAAGTTGTGAGAGGCCATGGGACACCACCAAGAAAGCACATTACAAGATTAGAGATCTTTGATGCTAGTAGGAGAGTGATAGGGAGCATTCATACACTTCTAGAGCTTGTAGAGCTTAAGAGGAGTGATATTTGCTTATTACTCTTGGTGTGGGCATCCTAGACCGGCTAAGAGTCGGTGATCGAGCTTTCGATGAGATTTTGGAAGACATCGCCAAGTTTGTACGTGGTTTCAGGTCTCCCGCTCGAAAGAGACATCAAGAGGGAGCGCTCGAGCCTTGGAGGCTTGCTCTAGCGCTTGGGTATTGTGTGTGACAGCCGAGCCACGGGTGAGTTCACTCCGAGAGTGAATTGTACCCTTGGGAGCATCATTTCGAGAACGACGGATGGGACCGGGACTCCGACGGGAGTGGTCCAACGAGGATTAGGGGAAATCGCCTACCATTCGAGATCTCGAGAAAAATTCGCTGAGCGCTCTCTATCACACTGTCTTTACTTATCGCATTTCCTAACCGTTTGTGTAGTGTGATAGGCTGTTCTTTGGTTCCTCTTGGTGGCTATCGTGCTAGTGCTTGCTTGTAGTTATTTCTTTTTTTACTAGCATTGTTAGGGGTCTTGGCCTACTAGACTTATTTAAGTTTGCTTTAGTTGCGATCGAGTCTTATAGTTTTAGTTCATAGTGAAAATAGGGCTATAAGTCCATCGATTCAACCCCTTCTCAGTGTCCTTGATCCTTACAAGTGGTATCAGAGCCAAGTGCTCATTTTCGAGCTTCATCGGCTTGAGTAAGGATGCCAAAAAGGATGGAGACTTTACCCGCATTCGATGGAGACTATTACTCTTATTGGAGGGCTCGCATGCAAGCCTACCTAGAGTCGATCGATGAGAAAGGGTGGCAAGTTACTAACAATGCACGAATAAGAATGAGAGACTTGATTCCATTTTTATTAAATACAATGCTAAGGCCAAAAATGCCATGTTTGGATGCATTTCTAAAAATGTCTTTTCTAGAATCAACGCATCATCCACCGCGCATGAGATGTGGATTCATTTGCAAAACATCCATAAGGGCTCCTTCGAGGCCAAAGAAGAGCGTTACTATATTCTTAAGAACAAATATGATTTCATCACCATACAACCTCATAAAAAAGCTAATGATGTTTATTCTTGCTTGCATGTAGTGGTGGAGGAGATCAACGCCTTGGGCCTCAAGGACAAAATTGATGACGTGGAGATCATGAGGAAGCTCCTGAGGATGTTGTCACCAAGCTACAACTCCATCATCACGTGTCTCTTCCAAGCCAACTTAGCTACTCTTACCATTGACATTATGCTAGGTAAGCTCACGGCCTATGAGGGATACATGTTGGGCAGCTCCACCGACTCTCAATTACCCAAAAATCTTGCCCTTCAAATTGATCAAGAATCTCCTAATGGCATGAATAAGAAGAAGAAGGTGGAGAAAGATGAGGATGAGGATGAGGAGAGTGATAATGAGGACCTTGCGCTCTTAATGAAGAAGCTATTTCGCAAAGGAGGACCCCTCATCTTTCAAGAGGAACTCCAGGTGCTTCAATTGTGGCAAGAAGGGCCATTTTGCTGAGAAGTGTCTCAAGCCCAAGAAGGAGAGCAAGAAGGAAGCATCTAGTAAGAGTGATGATGAAGAACGCAAGCCTAAGAGGAAATTCAAAAAGAAGTTCTTTGTCAAAAAGGAGAGCAAGAGCAACGAGAAGAAGAAGTCCCCG
Source organism: Zoysia matrella (assembly GCA_001602295.1). Lineage (NCBI taxonomy): Eukaryota > Viridiplantae > Streptophyta > Magnoliopsida > Poales > Poaceae > Zoysia > Zoysia matrella. The sequence goes on from BCLG01000189.1 coordinate 204,967, forward strand.
CACAAAGCTTATATTGTTGATGAGTGGCTCACCGATGATGATTCGAACTCTTCATCTTCAAGTGAAGAAGAGCTTGCGTGTATTGCCATAACAAGCTCCACCTATGAGCTACCACCACCTCCACTATGCTTGATGGCCCGAAGTTGTGAGACTTCTTTGATGAGGATAATGATCTTTAGGAAGAAGAGGAGACCTATGATAATGAAGATGATGGATCAAGCTACAATGATCTTATCCTTTTCCTTGAGAAAGCCAACAAGACCATCATCAAGAAGTCCAAGAAGATCGAGGTGGTACCAAAGAGGATGAAGTGGCAGTATTTTGAGTTCGAGAGCTTGAGGGGGACCTCAATGCTTTTAAGCACTCTCATGGTGTTCTACGTGAGTTCTATGAGGATCTCAAAGCGAAGCACATAGAGCTAAGTGAGAAGCATAAGGCATTGGTGCGTTACAATGAAGCTCTTGATCTTGATTATCTCCTTTACTCTCCTAAGCATTTAAATGAAGCATCTACTTCTTGCAATCTAACCCTCTCTGAGGAGAGTACTACTCTTGAGCCATCTATTTTGAAGGAATACACGAAGCTCTAAGAGGAGAGAGAGGCTGTGATGGATGCATTTAAGCGGCTTACTAGAGGAAGGCAAATTCAAACGGAAATCCTAAACAAGAACCTCATCAACAACCACAACCACAAGGGCTTAGGATCATATCCTTCCTCTATCAACATTTGTTCGGTTTCATCACGGAAATTCAAAGGATTATGTTCGAAAGGGTCTGACACCATTCAACAAGTTCGGTTTCATCACACCTGATGATGGGAAAGCATTTGTTGAGAAGATGACATCTGAAAATGCTTTAAAGAGTAGCAAGTCATTTAAGAAACTGAGTAAAAAGAACAAGATGCGTCCTAATCTCGGTCTAGGTGGATATGCAGCTAAAATCAAAAAGTGAAGGCTAAAAGAACAACAGGATCGAGAAGCTGAGATACCATACCAACTAGAAGGATGCAGTGAACGCACTCAAAACTGGGTCTTGGGTTGATCCAAGTCAACTGATAATGCGCAATTGATTCCTAAAAGCTCAGATATTAGTGAAGTTGTACAAAAAGCCAAGGAGCTAGCTGCAAAGGAGAAGGAAGGCACCTTTAAGCCAAAGAGGGAAAGACACCAGCTTACTGTTGCCCTTGGAAACGATGAACATCGAGGTCATACACGAGCCATCTCTTCAATGGCTGCGTGGGGAATTAGGGTTTTCGGGCGACGCGAGCAGCTACAAGAAGTGTGATCCACCCAACAAGGATGATGAACACGAGAAGTGAAAAGAAAACTTCTTTCAATTCCTCAAAGAAAATCCACAGTTCGTCCAACCATTTGCTGTACCAGATGTTCGAATCAGTGTCAACGACAACATCGAGACTACTCCAACTACTAAAAACCTACCTCCAAGCAGCCATGGGTCCGTGTCTGAAACGCACACTAACTACCTAGTGGATAATATAATTGAGAATACTCTTTGCTCATTGAATATGGCTCTTGGCAAGAAAAGGAGCATCAAGGTTAAGCAATTGCAATGCCTGGTCGTACATTTCATACTGTATCTATTCCACCAGAGTGTGCCAAGGTGCAACTAATCAAAGTAGATGACAAGTATCTTAATTTTGGTCTCGATTATCCTGATGAGGAAGAGGAGATTGACACTCTGGGAGATGCCGTAAATAATTTCGTCCTTTGGCACCGACGAGACATTGTTTTGTAATCTGCGGTCGAAATGACACCAGTGTTGGTGTTGAGGGGCCTCTCATGGCCACCCTCCGCCTCCCAAGAGACATGAGAATGAGGCTGCTACTATTGAGGGGCCTATCATGAACTCCCTCCGCCTCTCGAGAGACATGAGGATGAGGCTGCTGCTATTGAGGGGCCTATCATGGACCCCCTTCGCCTCCTAAGACACATGAGCATGAGGCTGCTCTTGCTGAGGGGTCTATCATGGATCCCCCCTCTGCCTCCCGAGACACATGAGGACGAGGGTACTGCTAAGAAGCCTATTGATGACCTCTCTACGCCTCAATCGACACGTGCTAAAGACTCAACATCCAACAACAATATAGGTCAGCACCTTCTATTAACTAGTATGTTAACCGCTAAAGTGTAGAACACATATTAATGTTTTCTTTTACAGTTCAAACGTTCCTCAAGGTTATGAGAGAACCATACACCTATGAAAAAAAGGAACTGGTGGAGCACATGCCTCTGGTGCCAGAGGGACTACCTGAAGGATCTTGGAATCTTACAGAGGATGATTTTCCTGAGTTCAAACATGGCATGCCACTATTACCGAGTCGTATGTTCAAGAAGAAGAACTGGATGATGCGTAGATTTCACGGGTGGTACATAGAAGCATGTTCTAAGGCCCTGTTTGTTTCAGCTTTTCAGGCTAGCTTTTCTAGCTGAAAAGCTAAAACCTAAAAAGCTAAAACAAACAAGGTTCTAAAATGCTGGCTTTTGGAACGAAAAGCTAGCTTCTGAAAAAATGAACTAAAAGCTAAAAAGCTCACCTAGAGCTGCTTTTCTAGCTTTTGGTGTGCAGAGAAGCCAAGTATATATTGCAAAAATCAACAGTCACTACTCCATCAGCCAGCTTTTCTAAAAGCTCAAAAGCTTTAGCTCAAACAAAGAGGCCTTAAAGGTGTTCAGTGTATCCAAGCTAAGATTCATGGGGAACTTTTTAACACTGTGCCAATGGATTTAAATGTGCCATTTGAAGTCAACTTAAGAGATTGGATGCCACTCTCATAACCGTATGGTGCTTGTAAGTGTTTCGAACAATAATAACCTTATAATTAGTCATATTATTCATTAACACTATAATTGACTATATATTGTTTTATGTTCGTAGAATGTGCTTCCACCGTGATGCGGATAAAAAAGTTGGGTACCGTAACCCAACAGCAATAAGTCAATCAGCGATCAATGTCCCTATGGATCACTGTGACTTGAAGGGCAAGGGGAAGAATGAACAAAGGTGTACCATAACGTGTTGGTCGAAAATGTTAGGAATGCCGTATCAGCCTACATAGGTAGGGCCATGTACAATTGACGGGACAGGGAGTGCATCATGGCTCCTTATAACTTTGAGTGGGTATGCTTTCCTCTATCACTTAATCCTACTTTTGACTAATTGAAAGTGCATCTAGGCCCCCTAGTGGGTTTTGGTGGATGATGACGAACCATTCAAAGAGCTAATGATATTTGTTAAGTGTATTGACAACCAAAAAGTTTTAAAAAGAAGAAAAGAATATTGAAAGAAAAAGAAGACCCCTCAATTTTCTTGGATCAAGTCACGGAGCCTTTTCTCATGGAACAATACTAGTTTTTATCATTTCTTGAGTCTAGGTATGCCGTACTATCAAGGAGGGCTCAAATTGAGGTCTCAAAGTGCCAAAAATGCTCAAATCTTGATCCAACCCGAGACTCTTTACCAGAGTATCCGGCATATTGCCGGAGTCTCTCATAAGGCTTACCGGCTTTACCCGAGAAGGCTCACCGGAGTGTCCGGTAAAGTGCCAGAGCCTCCGATGGCCTAGCAGCCCGCACCTGAGAGGGCTCACCGGAGTATCCAGCACAGTGCCGAAGACTCCGGTGGCTCAGTCTATGCCAACCCGAGAGGCCGCACCGGAGTATTCGGCATGTGGACAGAGACTCCGGTGGACCAGAGTGTCTGACAAAGTGTCGGAGTGTCTGGTCAGTCAGAAGCCAGTCCAACGGCTACTTTTTAGAGCCCGGGTATTTATACCCCCTCAGCCCCTTTTGAGAGGGCTAGCGACTCACACTTGCTTTCAACACTTTTGAGCTCTAAAAACACTCTCTCACTCCCTTCCAAGGTCTAAGCTTGCAAGATTTGAGATAGGGATTGTGAGAGAAGTGCTTCCACTCCCATTGAGCATTTGCGGCACCGTCGAGCTTCGATTCGAGTTTGTTACTCTTGGAGTTTTTGCTCCTAGACGGCTAGGCGTGCCCGAGAGCTTCCAACTTGTATGGTGACACCCCAAGAAGTTTGTTCACCTCTTCCCGAAAGGGATTTACTAGCGGAGAATTCAACCTCACCTTTGTAGTTGGTTGAGTGAGAGAAAGGATCGAGTGAGATCCGGTTCTTTGTGAACCTCTCAACGGAGACGTAGAGTTCCCTCGTGAACTCGAACTTCGGAGTAAAATCTTGTGTCTTTTGTGCTCTTTTCATTCTTGCAAGTTCATATTGTTCTTGTTGTTTATATTTATAGATTTGTTTCGACCTACTTGCTCTCTAGTATCTAGCTTGTTTAATTGCTTAAATCTACTTTGTATATCATATTCTAGTCTTTTGATTCAAGTGGAATTTGTAAGAACTAGTTAAAACTTGCTTAGATTCAAATTTCGTCCAAAGCGTCTGTTTGACCGGGGTGTCCAAAGTTACCGGACAGTCCGGTTACCGGAGTATCCAGCACATTACCAGAGACTTCGGTGGTCTGACAGTTCGTTGAGTTTGATTTTTTAAGAATTAATTAAAGTTGCTTATTCACCCCCCCCCTTTAGGCAACTTTCACTAATAAATTGAAACACTAACATGATTAAGCATATTTTTGTTATAGTGATCATTAGATTGCTTTCATGATAAATCCAAAATTAGAGAAGGCTTGGGTATTTGACTCCCTTGATCATGAGAGGGGCTTGAAAGTCCTTGATGCGTAATGACCTCTAATATTATTTTAATTCTTTAGTGATCTGATATTCATAATCATGACACAATATTTCTTATCGGTGACAGCGCTTACCAGTTCAACATCAAGCTTGGAGAAAAACACCATCCAAAATGAAGAGAAAAAATATCGTACAAAACATACTTTCCGGGACTACTACACCATAATTCAATAATCTGTATCACTATATTTTTGTCTATATCTTTGAGATTTTTAACCTTTCCATTTTGTTCCTAAAGTGTGCAAAACAGGCTCCTAGCAGTGTGCATTGTGGCTACTATGTGTGCAAATACATAGAAGTTGACTCTGAAAAATATATGACATTGCCCAAGGAAGATTATGCATGGAAAAATGTAAGTATTTGCAGTTTTAGTAATATTGTTACATGCATTTTTACACTGTATTGATATTTGCATTTTAGTAATTACTAATTATGTTCTTAATATTAGCAGCCAGACAAGCAGGTGCAAATGCAAGGAAGCCACACTCTATGACATTGCATCTCGGATAATCCGTCTCGTAATGCATGAGTTTATTCATCTAATGGGTAAATATTATGACTCAGAAGATGATGTGACAAGACATAAAGAACTTTCTAATTGGTGCGAAAAATATAACAATTATGAACTAATTTGACAAAACTTTGAGGCTGGGCAGAAGAGAATTAATGAACAAGACCAGAGTTGGCCGAGCAAATGAAATTTTAATTGGTAGTTTTATGTAAAGTATGTATATTCATGTATATGTGTAAATTAAACTGCTGCAGTAAATGAACTTGTGTACATATGTGACCCTAAACATTCATTTGTGAATACATTGTTTCTATCAATATATTTTATTAATCTGTTATTTTATTTGATTTATGTTATTCAGATGGCTCTTATTTAAATACATAAAAATATCAGTTTTGTTACGTCACATAAACCGATACTTCTAATCTAGAAAGTAGTGTCGGTCACGTGTCTCAGTGTCTCAGACACGCAAAACTTCACCGTCAACTCAGCTGCGAGGTGGAGTAAAGATGTGCATTGGGCGTGGGGCACACGACGAGATGAAGCAAATCATGCGACCCTGGTGGCCTTATTGGGGGAGAGCTACGCACATGCACCATTAGACAACTTTGAGAGGAAAGAAATCGCTAATATTGTACTGTCACTATCCCAGAACTTGCCCAGTTGACACCGGAGGGGCTTTAAGAAAAAGATGCACGTGATCCTCACCCCACGTAGAGTACTCCACAAACCGCAATGCTACGCAGCAGGGGCACACGACCACCACTGGCTGAAATGTCAGTCCTATCAACAAGGACACGCAGCGGACAGCAACAGTGCCCCGCTCGTCTCTTCGTCCGTGTATCACGGGCTGTCCATACACGCCAGGTTCTTCGTCAGCTTGCTCTCGGCGCTCGTGGAGGACGCTAAGCCACTGGATGCGCCGCGTGTTCCTCGACTTCGTCTCCAGTCCTGACGCGCGATTGACTGACCCAGATGGAGACGAGACTCCCCAGATGGATCCAGGGGTTGATGCTTCGTGCCACCGTCGGAGCCTTCCAGAGGAGCTGACCTTGGCTGTAGGAACAACAACACTACCTGCATGAATGGTTGTTTTTCAGCTCTAATTAATTTGAACTGGAACCTGGAAATTTCAGCAGCAATTAACCATTCCCACCCAGAATGTTTGTATCCAAGTTACGAGCAAATCGGAAGGGCAACGAGGAAAAAAAAACAGTGCAGATATTAATACTGCATTGATAAATTAATCTGCCTTGCCTGCTCCAGTCACCATCGTTCTCATCCAAGGAGAACGCGTCAGAATGGTCATGGAGGTACACACTGATCCAACTGATTTCAGCTGCAATCAATACAAGTTGGTGCACACAAGGAAACAACACACCACAAAAGCACAAAACTTAATTCTTGCGAGACGTTCCATGCGTGGCCAAAAATATTGATATTTCTGGGGATGCAGATGGTGATCAATCGACCTGTCGCTTACGGATATGGTTTTCAGTTCGCGAAAACCGTGTGCGGCAAGGGGGACAACGAAATTGTACTGGCCGGTGGTCACCAGGGTCCGCACAAGATTCACAAGGGGCAGAACGGATGACGCTGTTTAAACAGGCAGTAATTAACACACCACAATGGGCTTAAAAAATACTGTTTGAGTGACGGCATGCTGCTCTGGCTCTCTCGAGGTAAAACAAAAAAGCTTTGTTAAGATGCATTTGGATACATGTTGCTGGTCATGCTGGTGAGTCATAAAGCTGATCAACACATGTGCAGCCCTACGGTGGCTGGGGCCTTGCTAAATCTCAGAAAATAACAAGTAACAAGAGAACAAAAGCGTGTCATGGTGCATATCTCGCTATAAAAAAAGGGTCTTTATCCAGGAACTGAACAGGGAGCTCACTCATATCGCCACGCCAATTTTTTCAAGAGGAACAGAAGAGCAAGGGGGAGAACCGGAGAAGAAGAGGAAGAAGAAGAGGCATGGAGCCAGATCATGCGAGCAAGGTATGCTCTAGTACCCAACCTCCACATTTAAATTGATTTCAAGCCATGTGTTTTGATCAAACGACTACCAAATCCTTATCCTTATCCTACGACAAGAAAAATCTGCTAAGATACACACCTCAAGAGAGCATTTCTTGTTGATCCGCTGCCTGCATTCCCTCCTTCCACCTTGGTCCAAATTTTCAGATTGATGCGACATTCTTCTCTGAAATCATAATCTCAGTTCAGTTCATCATCACCAAACAGAGTAATTCATCCTCTGCTCATAAACTTCAGGAATGCATAGCTGTAGAATTGAAACTAAAGATTCCAATTCTTATATACAAAAATAATTCAAGACCTGATACTTCCTCCATTTCAAATTATTTGACGTTGTAGCTTGTGCGCGTGGATTAAGGCAGCGAGGCAGCATCACTGAATACTGACGAAGATTCGTCAGACTGGATGGGGTGCTCCCAACTGAACACACCGCAACGCTTCTTGCCTTGGCGATCCCGCAGCAACAGCATCCATCCTCCCAGGCTCAAACATAGAAAATCCTACCCGGGTGACTTAAAGAAGGGGAAAGACGCGTCAGTGGAGTAGAACGTCATGCAATTTGGCAAAACCGTGAACGCTAAAACGACATCTAAAATGAAATGGAGGGAGTATATGACAAGGAAGCCCAGCTCCGAAAAGCAACGTGCTGGTAGAAGCACATTAGGATCGTATAATCTGATTCACTCTTGCGAATAGTTTGTACTATACAGGACAGAGTTTGACAACACTTGCTGCTATAGAAGCTTATTTATAATGTGAGAACTAGAAGTTTGTGTCTATATCTAGGGAGGAAAAGTCAAATTGATGTACTTATCTCAGCTACAAAGCGGATAAAACAGTCATGTCACCAGATGGTCAGATTTTTCATGCCGGTAGAAACAGGAATTTTCATGGTTTTTCTGCAAGTACCTACTTGCAAAACCTCACATATAACAAAGTATGCTAACCAGTTTTTTATTTTGTCCACCTGCTCCAAAGACAAGGGCAAATTTCAGCACGGTCCACTCAAAGTTTATCTGCTGCAAACTCTACATTTCTGAAAGCCGCAATGCTGCAGCTATCGATGCAATCGATCGTGCAGCAAGGATTGACCCTCAAGTTGTGGTGATAACCAAGTTCGAAGATTGTATATATAATCGAGTACGCTATACACTTGTCTCCTACATTGTCGATGATAGCTCAACTGGTGAAGTGATATACAGCCCAGTAAGGAAGGTATTGTTGAGAATGATGGAGGCTGCATTCTCCACCATAGAACTTAAATCACACTCAGGAACCCATCCTAGGATGGGTGTCAATGATGACCTCTCCTTCCATCCGTTCGGTGAAGCCACTATGGAGGATGCTGCTTGTCTGGCTAAGCTGGTGGCCTCTGACATTGGCAATGATTTACAAGGTATGCCAAAGGTTTTCAGGCTTTCAACTTCCATAACCATCCGCCATACAAATATGTTGACTCTTCTCACCTAATTTGTATGCAGTACCAGTGTTCCTGTATGCTGCAGCCAACCCAACAGGCAAGTCTGTTGGTGCAATACGTCGTGAACTCGGCTACTACCGACCGAATTACAAGGAAAACCAGTGGGAAGGTAGCACACTCCCAGATGTTCTGCCAATCAAGCCTGATGTAGGCCCAACCAATGTTCCTCCTGAAAGAGGAGCGATAACGGTGGGTGCTACACCTTTTCTTGAGGGCTATAACGTGCCTATACTATCTAAGGATATCGCAACTGTCAGGAGGATTACTCGAAGATTAACCGGACGGGGTGGAGGCCTTCCAACAGTGCAAGCTATGGCACTTCTCCATGATGATTGCACAGAGATCGCATGTTTGTTGGATCCAAATCATGTCCACGAATTTCATGTTCAAACTGCAGTGGAGCAGAGTGCAGCAGAACAAGGACTTGAAGTTGAGAAGGGGTACTACACTGACGTAACCAAGGATAGGATACTTGAAAAATATTTCAAGCTAGCTTGTGCTGCTGATTGACCTAGTCAAATCCTGCATGTTTGTAATTGCAAGCATGCTGCTGTTTATTTGTGACTCCATACTAGACCAGTTGTGTCTGAATTGTGCATATAAAGTGCTGGATAAATTTCAACAGCAATATCACGTCTGAAATGAAGAGATCTGGTGTCAGACAATGAGATAAATGAGACCAGCAGAGGCAAAAAAATGTTCACTATAACATAAGACATATAAAAAGGATATATATCTACCAAAAAAGTCCATTAATACACTAGAATGTGTATGTAAGGAGATTGATAAAAGAGAGTAGGCTGGGTAACAAACTGCAGTAGAGAATGAAAATGAACTACTCCCTCCGTTCTTAAAATGATGTCGCCGATGACTTTTACGATCAACTTTGACCATTCATTTTATTCAAAAAATTTGCTCGAATGTGTAAAATTTTAAGGTGTGATTCAAATAACTCTAATGATAAAACAAATTATATCAAAATATATGAAATTTATCAAAAATTTTTGAATAAGACAAATAGTCAAAGTTGAATTTAAAAGTCAACGACGACATCAATTAAATAATGGGGTATATAATTGACAACCATAGGTTTACAAGCTAACATAATGGGCAGTAGAGGCAGCAATATGTCCTATCATTTGACAGTGAGTTTCCATAATTAGATCACATTTTCCATTAAAACATCCCTCAAAACTAAACTGACTGGTTTAGCTGCCTAGACTTCTATAAATCTAAAGTACACAATGATGGGGCCATAAATATCTATACCATGATTTTATCTTCCAAAAAATGCAAAGATCAACTGTAAGTGGGAAAATTATACCAATACAGATAGAGGAGGATTCCTTTTTTTTTTTAAAAAAAAAGGAGGGTTG
>BCLG01000189.1:221751-240462 GCA_001602295.1 Zoysia matrella
TATTGCTCCGCCGCCTCGCGCGCGCCGCTGCCCTAGCTCCGCCGTCGCCCTGCCTCGCGCCGCCGCGTCATGTCGCCTCGCTGTCGTTCGTGCTGTGCTCCATGCCGTCGAGGCCTGCAATCGCCCTAGCTTGCTTCCACGCATTTGTGCTCAACTCATCGTTGCCTCCTACTCTCGCGCAAAACCCTCGTAGGGTTTTTGATTTCGAGGCAATCGAACTTGTTTCGGCATGACTTTCGACAGTTTTTCGGCATTCTTCTCTGGGGTATTGATTTCTATCTCATACATTTCATCGGAAATACCCCGTATGCCTTGTTTTTTAATTAATTGCGGATATTGGTATTATTTGCTTAAAGGTTTCACTTTTCATTGCCAATTGACGTGATTAGTTGACAATTCCCGCACTTGATGCCATATTGAGGTCATTGCTTGCATATTTTAGTATGGCATTGAGTCTCCTGTCGCTAGTGTCACAATTTGGATGCATTGTTATATTATAAATTGTGGCATTAGTCTGTTGATATCACCGTTGTGCTTATTTGCTTCATTGGATCGGCGATATGTCCTTGATTCCACCGCTAGGACTTCCTTTAGAGTCGCTCACTTTTTGTACTTATGTCACACCCGGTTTTAAGGTCAAAACCAAGTGACTCTTTATGTGTGCTCAGGAATCAAGTTTCACACATAAAATGACTTCATTAATGGTAAAACAGAACAATGTTATGATTAAAGAGGAAAGAAAACGATTACCAAATTCAGCGAAAAAGTAAACCAAGCGTAGCGTAGCTTCCACAGGTAGTCGACCGGAGAGACAACACACCTAGACTTCAGCTCCTGATCTTCAGTGTCCTCTCAAAATTTTCTTTCAACTGAGCAGCATTTATACAAGGAAGGTTGAGTACGGGATGTACTCAGCAAATGTGAGAAAGGATGACATGTGGCAATAAACAAGGCAAAGGTAATATAGGGTTCTTATGCATAAAAAGCACACAATAGAGACACACTTCCTATTAAGCACCTATTTACTAAGTGATAGACATCGCAGCTATAGACCAACATGCCTATAGCTTACCCGACTGCAGCACCAACATAAGGACCAATCACAGTCTCCCACTGTGATCACCAACCAAACCATACCAAAATCCTTCTAATCATGTGAGGGTCCATGCAATGCTCGTGACCGTGAGCACGGGTGTCATGATAGTTTTAACTCTGTAGAGGTTGTACATAATTTCCCACAAGAAGTGATTTCATCCTCTGTTTCTAAGTGGACTAAAGAATCTCCATTATGCCTGTGCCAGCTCCGCACTCGCACATTTCCTTTGGTGTGAGGGCCAAGAGATCACTTCAAGGCTTTTCCATGGCTTCCTCCAGCTTGTACGTGCCCACTGAGGTTTCACCTATAAGGCACTAACCGTAACCTTGAAAAAGCCCCCTCTTGTGCCAGATGGTTCCCGAGAGTAACCCTCCCTTCCCCACACATCTCTCTCCAAGCCGTTTCCAGCGTAACCCGCTTTCCTCGCTCCACCGGTTGACACGTACAGAACTGGTATGCACCACTTACTACGCCAGGCTGCCCATTCTTGGCTCGTGGTTGTACAGTAACACATGGGTGGTCGCTCCACGAACCGGTCCTTAGATTTGGGAAGATAACATACCAAAGGACAGTGCTAATAACCCCGCACATAGCCCTATACCAACCACATCCCTCAACTCACAAATCAGTTACTGTTAAATAACCCATTAATCCTCGTGAAGCAAGTATGATAATAAATCCATTTAATAGCACCCATCCAGACAATAGCAAGCTAAGCATGTAATTTACCTAACAAAAGGTAAACCAGGGCGACAATGCATAATAAGGAAAGACTAAGTGAATTCCTACTAGTAGGTGCACATTTAATTTGACACAAACATGCAATCTACAAGATAGAGGTTTTGTAAAGTAGGTACAAAATGGTCAAAGACACTTGCCAATGTAATTGTATTGCTGCTCAATAAATCTTGGAGTCTTGATTCTGATAATCCTCGTAAAGCGGATCCGAAGCGTATCCATCTAAACGCACAGGCAAAATAAACAAGGAACCACAATTCAATCACAAGCATGCATACAACAAAAGAGAATCAATAGGATAATGTTATGAATGCATAGGTTATTTCGATATGACCGTTTTGGTATAAGAATCGCTGAAATCGGAGTTACGGTTGAAAAGTTATGATGTTTATAAGGTTTCAGGGACTTAATCATAATTAAAATTAAATTTTGAGGACTTAGGAGCAATTTATTAATTAGAACAGTAAGATATATTAATTTATAAAACTTTGGGTTTCGAAATGAATTTATTAATCGACAAAGATAAATTTTATAATTTACTAAGGTTAGAAAGGCTTAATTATAAAAGGATATAATAATAATTATTATTATTATTAATGCTGGTATTATTAATATTATTATTAGTAATATAAATATTATTATTGTCATATTATGCTATTAATATGATTATAATTAATACGGGTGTTATATATTTATTATCATTATAATTATCATCGTCATTATTAATATTAATATCATCATGTAATATATTTATTATTATTTTTAGTAGAATAATCATATTATTTTACTATTATTTTTATAATTATTATTGCTACTAATAGAATTATTATTATATTATGATATTCTTTTATATAATATAATGATTCTAATTATTTATTACTATTTATGGGGCAAATCTATAATTTAAATTATGTTCAAATCTATAATTTAAATTATGTTCTGAGGACCTATCTTTAATTTACAGAAATAAATAAGGACTAAAAAGTAATTATAGAAAAGTTTAGGGTCTAAAATGTAAATTTGTCATATGGCAGGGACAGTTTTGTGATTAATTAATTAAAATGCAGGGGTTTCACTGTAAAATTAGTGTAATTAATTATTATTAAATTAATTTTTAACTAATAATTAACTATTTTTAGATTAACAATATTATTAATTATTTTCATTATTATATTTTAATTAACCTATTAGTCTTAAATTAATTCTCCTAATTTCTAATTAACTTTAAATAACCGTGTACACTGACATCAGTATGATGTCATGCGGACGCAGAATGCTTTTGATTTATTTTTATTCGGAAAATCTAGAATTAATCTGGGCCTTAGATTTTGAAATGGATGGATGGAAATATGTTGTAGACGTGGCGAGATCTGGGCGCTCGGATCTAAATCGGGCGGGTTGGATTAAAGGGCTTACGTGGCATTTCGTGGACTCTCAGATTTGGATCCAACGGATGGAATTGTAATAGATCTTAATGAAGGCTCAATCTAATCTGGACCATCCGATCTAGATCGGATGGACAGGAGCGCGGGCGACTGGTTGGCTGACGGACAGAGGCCGACGCAGCGCACCATGGTCGGATCTTGCCGGAGACGGCCGTTCTCGGCGCTCCGGTGCGCGGATCTTCGCAGGGAGAGGCTCAAAACGGAGAGGATGTGGTGGGGATTCTCACCTTGGGTTTGGTCGGCAACAAAATCGGTCGGAACAGAGCGGTCGCCGGTGGGGCTCTCGGGTACGAGTTCTGCGGCGGTGCACAGCGGTTCAAGGTAGTGGCGGGCAACGGGATCCAGCTGTGCCGGAGTGGCGAAACTAGGGTGAGGGGTTTGGTTGAGGGAGCAGAGAGAGGGCCGGGCGGCGCGGTATTTGTAGGGGAAAGTGGCGGCCGAGTCGGGGGGAGGGAGTTGTGGGGCACGGTTGCGGGAGAAATCCCGCGGGATTCCGAGCGGTTTTGGAGCGGCGTGTGTTGCAGGCGCGAGGGGCTCGGGAGGCAGTTGTGAGGTAGGAGATGACAGCCGAGCCCCACCTGTCAGTGAGAGGAGAGAGCGAGAGGGTGGCTAGGCCTGGTGGGCTGCAGAAAGGAGGGAGAAAGGGGAGGAGGAAACAGATTCGACCCAGGGAAATTTGTTTTTTTATTCTTTTATTTCTTTCAATTTATGTATTAATTAATTCTTTGTCAGGTTATTTCAAAACTTCGAAATGAGAGAATTTGTTTAATATATTTTGAGATACTAAATGTATTTTATTTTATTCGAACCATTTCAAATAAAAACATATTTTAGAACATCTTTTTCTAGACTCCAAAATTCAAGAAAACATCTTTCCTTTCCTTCTGTTTATTTCCATTATTATTATTATTTTTTTGTCTTTGATTATATTTTCTTTTAGTAAATTATATATAAACAACAGAAGAATTTATTTGAAAGATTTTGTGATAAATTCATTTCATGCTTTATTTGAAAACCCTTTCAAAAACCAAATTTCCCAATAAAATAATATTTTCAAGATATCTTTTAGGAATTTGAAATTATTAGAAAGCACCCCTTTTTTAATCAAATAAAACTTGCTTCCAAATACCTAAAATCATTTTACTAGATTATTTCCAAATCCAAAAAAGTAAAATAATTTGAGATAAATTCATTTTATTTCCTTTGAAAGCTTCTAATTAAAATCATTGTTCACAATAAAATCATGTTTTAAAACATATTTTCAAAAATCAAATTTAAGGAAAATGCTTCTTTATTATTATTATTTTTAAATAACCCTGGATTAAAGATAAATACAAAATCATTTTATTAAAGTAAGTTAATATTAAACAAAAACGTCGATAACGAGCTTGTCTTATCAAATTTAAGGAAAACGCTTCCAAATATCATTTCAAAATCATTTTGTTTTCCGAGGATGCTGCCGAGGCGGAGGCGGCAGTGTCTTATCCAGATTGAGGTCTTTCGAGCTCTCCTCTATCTCTATCTCGGTGGTGTTCTCCTCCAACGTCGATAACGAGCTTGTGGAGTATATATATACTCCTACAAAACGTCAGGTATTCCTGTTACAAAACTTACCAGAGCCGTTGTTCTCTCGAGTCCCATACGGAGGAGTTTTTTGGGATTATGCCAGAGCCGAGTTGGCCACTCGTCATAACGTTGTCGAGAGTGAATCCACGTTAAAATATATTCCATCACTCGTCACACCCGCCAAGATGCCTATGACATTTTTTTCGGACAGAAATATCCTTATCCTCACCGGCACCGGCCAACACTGCCATGCCGCAGCCCATGGCCTTCCGCGCCTCGCTGCCGCCACCCTCGTCGGGCGTACCCCCCCCCCCCCCACGCCACTGTCGCAGCCACCATCCGTATTTTTTTTCCCAACATCTTCTCGATCTTTTTCTTTACCGTTATTCCTATTTTCATTTTCATCCAGTAAAATAAAATAAAAATAATACGGGTATTTTCTCAACCGTTTCCATCTGTTTTTCATCCCTACATAGATAAATGGTTAAGATTAACTGTCTATTTTTTTCAGGAGAGGACCCTATTTATTTTTCCCTCACATCACCTTGAGCTCACGTCACCCCACCTCACTTTTGATTTACTTCTCCAACCATCGTGCGGCGCTGCTCATGCTACTGCGCAGCAGCGCCAAGAGGAGGACAAGTGAAGGCACGACGCTCTTGAAAGCCATGAATTGATGCTTCACACTTGTGATCCACTGTCTCCGTCAAAGTTTACTTTGATCAATGATTTTTATAAATTTAGTTAAATTTTAAAACTTAGTATTTATACTTTTAAATTAATTAAAAATATTTTCATAATATATATAATTTATATTATTAAAATTAAATAAATTTATCAAAATCATTGGTCAAAATCATAATCAACTAAACTTAGAAATAACCTTCTTTGGGACGGAAAGAGTACGTGTCTTGAGTTGAATGAGAGAATGCCTGGGAGGAGAGAGAGGGTATGGTAATTATAGTGCTAAAAATTCATGAAGCCGTGAGGCCTGAGCTGGAGTCCTATCATTGTTTTGTCGTAATTGGTTGGTCATCCGCCTTTACATGGCTGTTAAACTTTGGTTCTTATGATCTTCTTCGGTTGATCTAAATTTTCCTACATGGTCTAATAATTGATTGGGAATTTTGAGACCTGTTCGATCTTCAGGTTTGTTGAGGCACGAACTCCTTTGCGCGGCACTACACGTGTGTTATGTATCTCACTGATCGGATTTGTGTTTGACGACCTGATAACGCAGGAACGAGATCCTCTCCAGTGAATTAGGATAGGTTTACAACCGTTGGATCTGAGATCAACGGGCAAGGTTTATGCTACAGTACCTTATGAACAGTAATTTCTGTTGCTGCAGTGTTTCGAACAGTATTTTGCCCCAACTGCAGACGATCCGATCCAGCGATGACACCTGATATCGCAAAGGAAGCGTATAAGGCAGCGACAACACCTGACACCTAGCAGGACTTGCAAATAAATTCCATGCATGCTGATGAGATGTTTAGTTTCCGTAGCTGTTCTAAATCCAGCTGAAAATAACTGCCCCCGCGAAATGCTCAAAGGTTTTCCTAGCTTTTCGTGTTGACGTGACATTCTTTCTAAGAAAAATTAAGCTCACACTACGTAAGAACCTAAAAAAAGGAATATAAAAACAGGTGATGCGTCAATCGTCACATATACATCGGTGATCACTAACATGAAAGTATTACTTCGACAACAGTGATTTAAGATTGGAACCTAGAGGTTGCCACGGGTAATATAGAGATGATTTATACCGACCAACCACTTAATCTATCATCTATATAAATGGGCAATTTATAGAGATGGTAGATTAAGTGATCCGTCTGTATAAATCGTCTCTATTTATATAGTCAGTTCAAGAACCGTCTATATAAATTATACAGGCAACTGACATTCCTAGGCGCACATCCTCGCGACTGACTTTCCTAGGCACGCATCCTTCTAGCAGTTGATAATTGCCAACTGTATGTACTATCAAAAGGGGGTGTTGAGGTAAATAATTTATGTGGTAGTGCAAACTTAAGCAGATTTTGATATGAGTTCCCGGAGTTATTCAGTCAAACAAACTTGGGCCAGCACATATTACTGTTCTATTGTTGCTTTAGTGTAAATTATAAATTGAAAAAGGTAGGAAATAACAATCACACGTATATCAAACCATCTAGGCTTGTATGTATATGAGACTTTACACTAAAACTGATGGGACCGATCAACCGGATGAATGGCTCAAAACTCCGCGGAAAGTGAAAAATGTGAAATGTTTAGTGCGCCAACCCAATTCCAAAGTGTCTGCCGATTTACAGGCACTGCTAGATATGAACAGTATAGTTTCGCCCATCACGTCCTGCATCGATCAATATGCTGCCCTCGCAGCATGGCGTGCTGCCTCCCGCTTCATTTCAGCTTCTTTCCCGCTTCCTCGGAAGTAGCGGTAAACACGCTGCAGGCCAGCAAAGCTTAGTGTCAAATTTATTCAAAGTTTCCAACAACCCGTCTCAAGTTAAGGTATCAAGAGATGAATGGGACTTCGCAAAGCGGCAGTAAACTCACCTGAATAACCCCAATGCTTATCAGAGACTCGAGGCAGAAAAATGCAAAGCCAATAAAGTAGAATATCTGCAGGTAAATGAGAAATGGAATCAATTTTATAGGAACATAATTTTGCAGATTTGAATCATTTTTTCATCTGAGGTAAATGCATGCTGCATCCTGCTAAATACAGAACTAGGTTGACGCAAACTCGCTCACCCCAACAATGACGCTGTCGCCAATTATGCTGATCGCTGGAAGAATCCCTCTGTGAGAAGAGCAAACAGAGTCAAAAATATTATTTTCGATGTTGTACACAATACATAATGGAAATATCACCCTAGGAAAGACAGAGTATGGTAAAAACATTTGTGCATGTTCATCTAAAGCTTACGTTAGAGATTTTCCCACAAAGAGGATCGAAGGAGAGACGGCTGCGTATACGCAGAAGGCGATATGAACCTGTTACCATATGTCAGAACATATATAGTTGAGGAATACATGCTTATTGGCAACACATTATGGTTTGGAGCAATGCTATTAGAAGCTCACCA
Source organism: Zoysia matrella (assembly GCA_001602295.1). Taxonomy (NCBI): domain Eukaryota; kingdom Viridiplantae; phylum Streptophyta; class Magnoliopsida; order Poales; family Poaceae; genus Zoysia; species Zoysia matrella. The sequence continues at coordinate 229,695 of BCLG01000189.1, forward strand.
AGTAGAACAGAAAAAACCATCCGAATCTCAGAGCACTCTCATTCCTGCAGTATGTGTTGTGCCCAAAATGTATAAAGTGACATCATGCTTAAAAATTTCAAAATTTAAACCCATAGTCTGAAATATTATTTGACAATAGTGTTTATTGAGACTACTACAACTGTGTTTACCTCATGGCACGGTAAAGTGGCCTATACCAAAGATACCAGGCACCGGGGCATCCAAGAATAAAGTATATGATTGCGAGAAACCATATCTTAGGACCTGCATCAATGATCGAAGCAATTAAAAAGACATAAAAATATCAGAAACATTTTCTTTTCTTCTCATAATTGTTACATATTGTATTATCCGTCTGTTCGATAGAGGTGTCATTGACATACCTTCCCCTTTTATCCAAGCAGCAGTGACGCAGATGATGTTCCAAAACAGGCATAGCACTAATCCTGCCAGAGTGACAGGCATGAGAAGGGTTTATATCCACGGATCATATGATCGATCATAAAGAATAGGTATGTTGTCATTTCTACGAAATGATAAAGACCACATACCTAAGAGCGACGCAAATGCGACATACTGCGTTCTTTGCAGGTGAACAGGTATCTCGTTACCAATATCATGATGAACGATGGGGAAGAACGGGGGCCAGTTTTTCTCTTCCAATGTAATGCCAGCTGCAAGAGGAAACGATTGAATATCCCTCATTAAAACAATTACTGGAAAATTACATAAAAAAATAATTCAAACAATGTCAGAGGGATAATGAGCACTGAAACTCCACCTCGTGCTGCAGCCTCTTCTCTTCTTTTGATTTCCTAAATGGAGATGGAGAAGAACAAAGCTTAACACAAAAATCAACTGAAGATAGGTAACTGTGACCAGATTATGAAGAATTCAATTGTAACTGGGCAAGAATTCAGTTACCTTCTCACGCCTGTTTAACTCGGCTTCCTTAGCCAGCAGCTCCCTCTCCCTCGTCTTCATGTCCTATGCATATTCATCAAAATGCAAAAAATGTCTTACTGCTTCCATATTTCACATCAGTCAGTGACTGCACACACATCAAAGGATCCCCGTCCCAAAAAATGAAAGTAGGAGATCTAGAAGGCAGCCTGAGACTACTACCTTGCTTGTATCCATGTGGATATCTACCGGGGAAGCGAAGTCATTGTAGAAGTCTGCCGGCTCTGGGGGAAGCGGCGAAAGGCGTGTGCTTGGAGGAGCTGGGCGTGATTGCTGCATCAACACAAGTGAATATTTCCATCATCATCTGGCTAAGAAAGCGTTTTAATATTACTGTCAGTGGAATTTTCAGTGCAGTGCTCTTCTGCAGGCTCACCGTCGTGTAGAATGCACCTCCAGAGTAACCGGGCTGGGCAGTTGTTGCCCCGCTTTTAGCTTGGTCCTGGACAAAAGAGTGGTTTGAGTTTAGAATTGCAGTTCGTTTAGTTTCTCTTGTCACTGAACCGTGTCTAAATGAAGGACTGATTCCTTATTTTTGGACTGAATTCTCATTTTTAAAAAAATCATAACATGTGCATATATTTATGCATCCTTTCTTATTTCAGTTCGAATTTGAATGAGTAAATTTCACAAAACTACAGGTATTTTAATAAAATTATTACAAAACTATAGATTTAAGCAATTGTTTCAGAATTACTACAGTAGTTTCAGATATGCGTGCATAAAATCTATAGTTTTATGATAAATTAAACATAAAATCTGTAATTTTGAGATAATTATATAGTTTTGTGATAAATTAGTTTTGTGAAATTAACTCAATTTGATATCATCCCCAGAAGTGAAGGATTAATATGAAATTGACCGTACATATAGTAAAGAAAGAGGTATCAATCATGCTGCATAAAACAGGGGTCGGAAGTAATCAGGCAGCTGCTGCAAGAGTTTTCGTCACCTGAATTCCAAAGATCTTTTCGCAGAAGACAAAAAAAAATTCAAAAGATAAGCGATCTAAATTCTAAAACCTCAGCTAAAATTGGTTCCAATCAAAATTTATTCGTTTGCTTTTGGACAGTATGGGACCTTGTTTTTTGTTTTGCTTAGCGCAGCTCGAGTTCATGATCATGTTGACGACTCGGTACAAACGCCAACATATCGATTACAGAGCTACAAAGCCTGTGACGATCAGTTCATGATCATGTTTTGCTTAACTCGTGAAGTATAGCAACAGAAACTGTTACGTTCCAGAACTTAGCCAAACGACGAGTAAATCAGAAACAGAGGAACGAACAGGGGACGAGCTCATCGGCGGCGAGAGCTTACAGCGAACGGGTTGACCTCATCGGCGCCGCGCTCATCGAAGGGGTTGTCGTACCTGGACCTGCCCGCCATCCCCGTCTCTCCCTTCTCACCCAAGCCTCTCCCCTCCTCTGCTCGGCTCTGCTCTCTGCTCTGCGTTTCTTCCTCGTCGTTTCTTCCTCTGTTCTTGAAGTCAGCACCAAGAACCGGGCGGCAGAATAACTGAATAACAACGCACTATAAGCCGCCTCCTCCGTTGATCCTGTCTACGGCTGCAGCTGGTTAGGTCGTCGCACGGCGTTGCATCATCAACCGGGTTCTAGAACCAGCAGCCAGCGGCGACGAAAAGAAATCAGCCGACCCCGCGTGGATTTGCCCGACCAGGCCCCGGGCCGTCAGGTTTTACTTTCGTTGCATCGCCGTCAAACGCATCGGCAGCGATTGAATGGAGGGGGCGGTGGACGTTTCGCTTTGCCACGCCACCCCCGACAGCGACGGCGGCCGGGCGGCGTTGTGATGTCGGATTCGATGCTTTCCTTGCGCGATTTGCAGGGATATCGCCGCAAAAGAGAGGCCTTTTGCTCGGAGCCTGATTGCAACACTGCCAACGGAACCGGCAAGTGTTCATAACAGTTATTACAGAAATAGCGATAAGAAACAAATGCTTGGCAAGAAGGGGCAATAATTCAGGTAAGCAAACTGTTTCACTCGTGTTCTGATCATCAACTGTTTCACTGGACCACACCGAACTGAGATATAGTTCACACGCTTGAATTGATCTATCCCCTCCCGGATCAGGGCCGCGAGGGGAAGTTATATCTTATACGAGTCAGAACGGTGGCCTGGCTGCAGCGTCGGGCCTCATGGCCGCCTCATTTCCTTTCCCGCGGAAATACCTGTATACTTGCTGCAATCGTGACAGAAAAAAAAAATCAACAAATGATCAAGTTAGCCGTGAACAAATTTTCTGCACTGCCGAATGCGAGGTACATGTAAGCCTTACCTGCATAACCCAGATGCTCAGAAGGGCCTCCAGGGTAAACAGCGCGAAGCCCACAAAGTACATTATCTGAAAACAAAAAAAGTGAAATTATGTAAGGTTTGAAAATTTTGTCGTTCAAGGCTGAAAATCAAAGACAGTGAAATTATTCTAGGGTTGAAAATTTTGTCATTCAAGACTGTTGTAACTTCATAGCATCAACGTTTTTGTAGTCGTTTATCTTGGAAGGTTTATTTCAGATCGAAGAGTAATCTGTTTCTAGTGCATTGTGCAGTTGTGTTCGCTATGGTAGAGATGTAGAAATAAATCAACTTACCCCAACAGCAGGTTTTCCTTTAGACATTGAGAATATCGCTTGAAAAATTCCACTGCGAATAGCAGATAAAAAAAAAATTGAAATGCAGGACACCGTGGATTTGTTTATCCTTGCAGGTTTCTTACATCGAGTTCAAAATGAATTGTAAACAAAACATGGTAAATTTTTTTTGTATCCAGCTTGAAACATGTTCTACGGAAAGTTTACACTTCGGAAATACTTACTACTTCCATTGGAGTGCATTGTGTAGTATTGTCCACAATAGCAGAAAAAAGAAGGTTAGCTCCAGATTCAAGACTTATTAACATATTTTCTAGAGGTGCTACTTCAGAAGGTCTCAGAGTATTCATATGGATTTGTAGAAAATAATTAAGCCAGAACAACAAGACTCACTATGTCAAAGAAAAAAAACATTAAGAGCAAAAAAAAACTTACGTCAATGATCTTCCGGACCAAAAGAACGATGGAGCTGCAGCAGCATAGATGCAGAAGGTAATATGAATCTGTATATAGGCAATACAAATGTAGCAGACACATTAGCCATTCTATCTATTTCAGAAATCTACGAAGCAACCGCAGTTTGCATTCAATATAAAAATCTTACAAGGTAAAACATGAAGAACCATCCGTAGCTAAATCCACTCTCCTTTCTAGTGAAATTGTCAGCATATCAGTTAAACGATCACAATCTCAACCAAAACATTTGTAAAACTAAATTAGAGTATTAGTAATAATACAGCACCTCATGGCACGATAAAGAGGTCGGTACCACAAAAAGTAGGCACCTGGGCATCCAGTAATCAGGTACATCAAAGCAACAAACCAGATCCAAGGATCTGCAGGGACAAATGTGCTGATGCTATTTAAACACCGAGCATGCAAATGCTAGTCAAACAGAAGTAAATTTCAGAATCAGACAACATACTATCCCCAGAAACCCAAGCAGCAGTTACACATATAAGGTTCCATACTAGGCATAAGACAAATCCTGCAAGGGAAAATCTGCAATTATTAGACGAGCGGAGGATATTGTCTTTAAAGAGTTAAAATATTTTTGTGTAACCGGTGCATCGATTAGTTTTATACCTAGGAGTGATGCAAATGCAACATACTGTACTCGCTGCAAGTGCACAGGGATATCATTCGAGATGTCAACATGAATAATCGGGAAGAATGGTGGCCAATTTTTTCTCTCTATAAAAACTCCAGCTGCATATCAAAGTGAGGCGTTTTTAAAAATATTGTGGGATCGCTTTTCAGAGGATCAAATGTACATGCAGGAAACAAAGTGAAGTTTACCTCTTGCCAAAGCTTCCTCCCTCCTTTTGATTTCCTACAGAGAGGGACAAGGTTATATATATTGTAAACCAAATTCAAAACTACTTGTAAACCAAATTTTGATGTAAAATTTTTAAGAAATGAACAATAGATCCTATTCTTTATTCAATTGGTACACACCTGTTCTCTCCTGTCTAGCTCGGCTTCTTTGGCCAAAAGTTCTGCTTCCTTTTTCTTTAGGTCCTGGATTTTGTACACAGCCACATAAATTGTTATGGTACTGATACCAAAAGAAAGAATAGAGTAGCGGAAAAAATCATAGAAACTTCCAGGATTACTGAATGTGAATGATAGTAGAAAATAAACAAATAAAGGTAACATAGATCATAAATTATAGCAAAAAATTCAAATTGTCCAACTACGTGCCTTTTTGGTACCAAGAGGGACATCTACTGATGCTTCAAAGTCATTGTAGAAACCAGCTGGTTCAGGAGGAAGAGGAGTTGGCCGGTGATGCTACATGAGTATAAACATAAGATTAAATCGCTATCCAGTAAAGAAGGGCTAGAAAAAGATCATGGAGCAGAATTCACCACTTATGCATTTATTTATTGATTTTGCGTAGTTCTTGCCTAATTCATAGATAACTATTTTTCTTGTTTCTAAAATAATTAATTAGTTGTAGTAGCGTTTGTCATGATCGCACTAATTAAAGGTTACAAAAGAGGTGGATTGATTGAGGAAAACACAGAATATGTAACATTTCGCCCTCAGCATACACATGCACAGTGCATGATAATGCTCAATTGAAATGCAATTAAAATCTCGATTCTATCAATAATTGATCTTTATCAACAGTAGCAGTAATTTAACTGATTAAAATGTTAGGAATAACGGGAAAACTCAGAATTATCACGAGCAACGCAAAGAAATATACAGACACACACACACAACTCTCTGGGTACAAACAAAATCATTCGAGGGGAACGGGATGCAGTTGTTAGTTTTGAAGAGAGTTCATCTACGTTGGCTTGGTGTCAGTACAATATCCATTTCTAAAACCACTGTCTCGAGATCGTGTTCAGTTGATTCGTAGGAGTGCAACGAAGCGATCTATGACAAGGCAACAATATCGCTACCAAAAGTTGAATTAATGATGCTTCCTCCGTATTTTAAGTTTTTAACTGTTGATCATTCATCTCATCAGTATAAAATTATACTGATCAACATCAGTAATTTAAAACTATAGAGAGTAGGAGTGCTTGATAGCACGCCCATTAGAGCATGCAGACCTAAAGGAGGTCCAGAAGAAAGTTTACCGAGAACGGGTTGACGTCTCCCTCGCCCTCCTCAAAGGGGTTCTCGTCGCGTCTCCATCTCCCCGCCATCATCTCCGATCCCGCGGCCCTTCTGAAGCTGCTCCTTTCCCGTTCTCTTCTTCTCTGTGGTTGTTATTAACGTCCTTCTCCTCTCTCAAGGAACAACAAATAGTACCAAGCTGCTGCCGGCCTGCTCACGCGCATGCGAGACAAGCCGCAACCTGACGAACACTGGCGATTTAACTACGTTAAGAACGAAGCCGCGATCCGGGCGCTCCGCCTTCCAAGCTAAGAAAGCGGTTTTTATACCTGCGGTGACAGGTACAAGCTCTCCAATCGTCCTTCTCGTGTCGATAAGATTCAGCCATACGTACCCGTCCAGACAATCCAGCTTGCCGTCTGATCTGCGCCATTCGGTTTACGCATGACAGGGAACAGCGACGGACTTTGTATGTGCAGTAGGGCCGTTGGAACGCGGTGCACCGGCTTTGCTCTGCGCCGCGCAAATGGCAGCATTATACTCTGCAAGCCCCAGTCCCAGCTCAGAGCGAGACAGGCAACTTATCATCGCCTGTTTTCTTTGGCCCTTTCTTCACAAAAATCCTTGTAAGGATCGATCAAGGCGCTATGGTGACCTTAGTATAAAGTTTAAAAGCACGCCATCAGCTGCTAATTAAGGAAACGGAGGAATGAATTTCATTTTTTAAATTCAGATTTGGTTTTGGAAATATATTTTCCCTGCTGAAGATTCTTACAATATTTTCACATTACTATAAATTAATTTGCTTCTTAAAATAGCTTTCCGTGTGTCTCTATTAAGCACAAAATGACTTATAAAATGTGAAGAATTTGATCCAAACTGCAAGAAAAAATTTCACAGGATATTAATAGAAATGTTTCCTCAATGTACTTAAATTTTTTATTTATAATATTTCTTGAATTTTCTATAAAAATATTTTTAAAATCTTTACACAAAAAAGTTGTGCCTAAAATGGAAGGATGAAATATTTGGCAGCTATTGAGTGATTTAAAACTTCATTATAGGCACAAATGCTCATGCCCACGCAAAAAAAAAGAAGAAATATTAACTTCCTGACATCTTGTGGAAGCATGAGTGCTCATTCATGCGCAAAATATGAATTATTTGCTGAATCCTTACGTCGTTGATCAAGCAAGAGTATGTAAGATCTAGCTCATTGATGCAGAAGATAAATAGAAGAACCAAAACTGGATATCTACTTAGTTTTTTTCTTCTTAGATTTAGATCTCATGTTTAAGGGGAAACAGCAAAAAAAACCCATCAAAAAAGAACAGCAAGTCCACGCATGTGACTCATAAGCAACACAAAGAGAGGAGGAAACACCACAAGATGATCTTGCTCTTTTACATGGCTCATAGTAATTGTATTATTGATCAAAACATGACAAAAGATACATTAACCATGAAGATAAACAACTCACACGACCATGAAGTACAATACTTCGGGCTGGCATAGAGCGAGATAACAGAACCCATGTTGTAAACTGACACTGGACGAGAGAGAGCACGATTGACTTGACACAATACTCCCACACGATACGGTAGCGGAAGATACGACACGCAAGCACGCATGCAACGGAGCCTCCTTACATGGGAGGGAAAGATTGGCCAGGATCAGGCCACTGAAATCCGGCACCCATGTTGCCGAGCTGCGTCATGTGGCCGCCGGCGGTGAAGGAGCCAGCGCCATCGAAGCCCTGCTGGGTGCTTCCACCGCCAAAGCCACCGCCGTAGAGCATCGCTCCGAGCTCCCCTCCGGGTTTGGGCACGTCAATCATCCAGCACTGCATGTTCGGCGGCGCCTGCACGTCCCTCTGGCCGACTCCCGGGGCTGGGTACGTCACCAGCGGCGGCAGGGTCATGGATGCCGCCTGGGAAAGTTGCAGCTGCAGCGCCGTCGCCGGGAGGCCCTGTCCTCCCTGCGCTTGGAGGTTCTCGAGGGCCTTGTTGACGTTCTGGAGGCGTTCGTCCGTCATGGAGCCGAGGCTGGTGAGCTCCTCGATGGAGAGGCCGACGAGACCCGGGCGGCGGCCGACGATGGCGTCGTGCAGTAGCAGCGTGGTCTCGCGCTCGCGGTTCTCGCGCTGCGCCTTGTGCAGCTGCTCCCTGAGCTTGTCGATGCGCTGCTTGAGGAAGCCCTCCATGTCCATCATCTTCTTGCACTGGTCCAGCTCCGGCATGGCCTTGAAGCGCGCGAGGATGCGCGCAGCCTCCGCCACCGACGGCCACACCTCCGGCTGCGACTCGCCCTCGCCGTACGCCACCACGCACGCGTCCACGTCGCACAGCGTCGCCAGCTCGCTCGCCTTCTTCATCAGGCCCTTGCGGCGCTTCTTGAACGTTGCGCGCCGGGTGGAGTCGTTGACGATCCACTGCAGGGTCACCTTCTTCCGAGCCATGGCCGCCTCAAGGAAGAAGGAACCTAAAAATCGATGGACACAAGAGAAAATTGTGGGTGAGTCGTAACGGGTTTGAAGAAGAACGACAGTGCTGCATTTTATAGCCCAGAATCACCGTACCATGGATTAGGGCCTTGCATGCCCGTCATATGGAAGACAATTACCATCGCGGATTTGGGAGATCGCTGGAATTATTGTTGATTGAGTGCTTTGAGCTAGCATATCTTCGCCCCCTTAATTAGTTAATTATGTCACTCCAAAAATTCATAGATAGCCAACTGAGCAAAGCACAAAAAAAAAACTCTATCAAAGTTCTCAATCTAAACGAGATGCACATGTAACAAGCTGTAACTTGAATCAAGGCTTTATCTCGATGGCTGCCGTGAGAAGCTGCTGGGCCGGAGAATCATCTTACGGAGGGGTTGGCCCATTGACGATCTGAATTTGTTTTTTTTTTTGTATGGCACTGGTTTGTATTAGAGTGCCACCTAACAGAACACGTTTCGTTGGTAAATCATTATTGATACAACTATTTTAGTTACTCTTTATCATTTCTAACAAAAATTATTAGCAAGAAAGATGGTAAGTTGTTATCTTGACAGCTTGATAAAGTGTATATTCATCGTGATCGTGATATCATAGTGCCCGTGTCACCTTTGCCAGCATCCACGATACCTTAAGCGGGGAACCCACAGCTTTTGCCGCCGCAGCTGTGGAGTTCAAAGGCTAAACATATTGCTAATGGCCAATCAGTTTAAAAAGATGCTAATTTAAAATTTAAAATTTGAGAGAACGGTGAAAATAAACGCACGCACGTAAACATACTACCATGACGTGTACACTTAGCTCTTAGCTGTCCATAACGTGACACATTGTCCCCCAAAGGAAAGTATTATTTGCTTGCTACACGTGGTTAAAGGAAATATGTTCAGCATCATAAAATATTTCTAATTTGTGGAGATTTTCTTATGCGAGCATTGGACAAATTTGCTTACTGTACATTTAATAGTATTGAAGACTATAGTACCTTGTTACAAAATGTATGCATTTATTACAGATTATTATATTTTGTGAAGATATTTTTCTTACAATTCTACTAATCTTGCATATTTTCCTCAAATTTTCACGATTACCAAATATAACATAATAAGAAAAACCTCGAGCACTATGAACAAAATAACTTAAGTGTAACAATAACGTAGAGTTAAAAGAGGGATCTCAGCTCACCTCACAGGTTTAGTGAACATGTCATACCCGTGCATCGTGACGACTTCCACGTTGAGCACTTCATCATGCAATAAAAATTGGTTCGCTTGCCGAGCCATGGACCCGAGGCCCATGAATGTAAACCTTGACCTATGGGTAAGCATGATTTATCTTCAACTGCGTTTCACCCCATCGATGAGGGGGGACAGTGGCGGAGCCAAGATGGGATTAGGACAGGTGCTAAACCTTTAAACAGGTGCTAAAATAAGCAAAATTAGATAAAATTTAAGTAATTTTTTTGCTAACATATACTTTGTTTACAGGTGAAATGAACATAGGACCGGTGCTGCAGCACCGGCAGCACCGGTCCTAGATCCGCCCCTGAGGGGGGAGGGGTAGGAGGCGTGACAAATGTGAGGCGCACCAAAGCAGGAGGTGTCCATGGTGATTAAGTTGGCAAGTGTGTAGCCAGTAAGTTGGAGCACGGGGAGGGGAACTTGGAAGTGACACTACTTAAAAAAAGGGTTTATCTCGACACCCTTCATTCAAAGTACAGGCGGTTGATAGAAGGGGTGTCGGGATAAACCCTTAAAATTATCAACCGTCTGTGCTGAGAGTGAAGTGAGCTCGAAGAAGAAAGTCGCCTGCAGAAATATACTAGTGCAGGCAGACTTCCTAAAAAACCGCATGCACTAATATATTGATTAGTGCATGCGGATTGTTAAGAAAGCCGCATGCAGTAAACTCATTTCCATAAGCGGCCCACATAAATAGCCGCCTGCACCAGCCTCGTTCCAAAACTAGACACGCTTCTTCCACATCATCGATCCGTGGTGCAGCGAATCGCAGCCCCACACCGAGTAAAGAGCCCGCTACTACCTGCCCGATTAACTTAAGAACCCGCACCGACTCATCTTCATTACTCCCTCCCACGCATCTCTCTCTCTCAGCG